>LGRX02007264.1:0-19314 GCA_001247695.2 Cymbomonas tetramitiformis | reverse complement strand
ATGCATGCCCAATGTTTGCACTGTATGCCCCATGCCCCGGGGGATGCATGCCCCAAGGATGCCCTGTATGCCCCATGCCCCAGGGGATGCACGCCACAAGGATGTCCTGCATCCCAAATGCCCCGGGGGATGCATGCCCCAATGTTTGTCCTGTATGCCCCATGCCCCAGGGGATGCATGCCCCCTAGGTTGCCCTGTATGCCCCATGCCCCAGGGGATCACAGTAGACGTACTCGTACAGCACTTCATAGCTCACGTAGCATAAGCTACCTAGACTCTGCTACTCTCCTATGTTATATCTCTTACTCAGACATATTCCACGTTCAAGCCTCATATTTTTGCTTACAGCGATAGTTATAAAACACCGATATACAGAATAATATACCGTGTATGTGTTTCAAACTATCTACTAATCCCGCGCGTCCAGTATTGATCATGACAACACTCGCCACATCTGATACCAATTGTGATAGGGCATACGAATGCATATACGAAGTTTCAAAGTAATCGGACATATATCGATATGTATCACAAACCGTGATTGTTCAATAAAACCCGTGTTACAAAATGTTTTTCATATGTAACCAAGCTCCCGAGGAACTCGTGTTTCTCCATTATATACCACAGGCTACATGTTGGGTCGGCTGATTTTCACATTACAAGAATCACCGTTTTCCCCCAATCTGCGCCGCCATAAATATCATCCCTGTCATCATCTATCACGGTGTCTCATCGACACCGTTGATTATGTCATGATCGTATCTAATGATTCTACGATCGATCACGATTCTGCCAGAGAGATTACATTTACTGATCTTGCATTCTTCATCCACGATCTCAGATTCTCTATCATCATTTCCCCAAGTATACCGATAATCTGAATCGGATCCCCCCTCGTGGGGGTAATTGCCGGTCTATCGTGCCCCCTGACACAATTTGACTCGTGACTCGTCATATTTATTATCATGAAATCTGTAGTTTTTGTCGATAATGTACGTGTCTATTATCGGTTATACTTCCTTTTCCCTTTTTATTGTTTCTAGCACATACGTGCTACAGGGTTATTTTCTATCATAAACATGAGACCTTGAAACACCCAAAGTCTCAACCTTTTATTTTCTATCGCCTACGATATTTCCCCAATCGTATGCAACTGTCCACTTACGACTGTACTCGGTACACTCCCGGGCCACCTCTAGAAAGTGAGCCGACCCATGTTTTTCTCAAGATTTGCCAAGGTCTGTCATATCATTATCGATATCGCTGATTACATGATTTCGTCCGTACCTCCTAGGAAAATGAAATAGTGAATTTTTGGTGGTAGAATCAATTCTAGAAGATTTTAATGCCGAGATGACGTGCATGCCTATTTCATGTGTAGGCTACCCGTTCGTCAGCGATGTGCCCCCACACATTCGGAATAATGTCCATCGGTCCTCACGACAATGATATCAATCACGATTTATACCGAGCTTCCACACTTGTCTCATGGATGGCATCCCCCATGGTGTAGATATGCATCCATAGCACATGATATAGTATATAAACAAAATACTATACTTTCAAGCAAATACCGCAACTATAATAATAAATCATTTTGGATTCTTGTCTGAAATACAGTCACGGAATGCTGACAGAACAATATGAATATCAGAGTTTAAAGTACTAGATGTTTGACTTAATAATGCACTCTGCAACTGAAGTGAGGTTAGATCTTCGGGGAGAAGTAGTCCCATAATAAATCTGGATACATTCCCCTGTTCCGTGTGCTTCGGTGCTAGAGCTGCACACAAGAGACCCGATCGGCACATGGCGAGGAGCTTCCTCTGATGAGTACTGCCAAAGCTGGCAATGGTGTGATCGTGCAGGCACGGTATTTTCCAGCTCCCACTAATCTGGCTCACGCTCTTTTATTGCTGACCTAACTGTGTTCTTCCCCAAGATGCACGGCCCAACTGTGGTGCACACTCTGGTTGGTGGCCCTCATGCAGCTCCGTCACCTTATCAGAGGGGTCCCCACTCGATCTAGGCCTTCGACGAGCACACTCTCCTTGTGAAAGAAATTGGACACCTAAGTTGTTGGTCTTCATGCTATCTTTTCATCCAGAGTGACACTCGCTTATTGTTGAAGATTTGCAAACGGAGAACTGATGGAAGGATGAATGTAGGCTTGCACGGTTACGACTTTCTGCTGACTACTGCAAAACATATCCTGCTGTTCTCGATTATGAGGCTGTACCATACTAGCGCTGTGTATTCCTGTTTTATCGCAACCTAACTCATAGATGTGCTGCCATAAGCTCACTTCAAGAAGGCTTCCTCGTCGTTTCAACACTTCTCATGAATAACCACGGAGACCCGCCGATGAACATATCCCGCAGGGATAATCGAGACACTTTCCTTACACCAAAAAATATCTGGTCGACACAGCCAAGAATTTTGCAACCCAAAGCTTTCGGTTCCAAGGAGGTTGGCAAGCTTAACAATCGGCCGCACACACCAGATAATCAAAGCCCGAGTCACTCTCGTACATTAGCCCCAGGTCCTGCAACTGCAAAGAGCAAGCATGCAGGAACATACGGAATTCGTGCGACGGCCGCTTCAACTCCGTAGCCGCTCGTTCCACAGCATAACCGTACACTGTATCGCCCAAAACCGGGTGGCCCAGGTGCTGCAAGTGAACTCGGATCTGGTGCCTCCGCCCCGTGAAGATGCGCACCTGCATCCCGTCCCCGCCCTCGCAAGTCTACCTGCCAGCCATGCAACACCGTACAACGCGTCGAAAACAAAAAATATTCCAGCGGATCGCCGTAGATACAGCACCCTACCATTGCATGCAAAACGAAGCCCCTTAGTAGTCCCGCCGAAACTCGGAACTTTGAGAGCCAGAAACCAGCGACCTCGAGAACGTGGTCCGATAAAATATGGTGGCTACGTGTGGCATCCATAAAATTTAACACGGTGCAGCTCAACGTATTTCCAGATGCAAGGAACAGTGGTCGTGCACGTACTGCTGAGAGGAATATGGAGAAACTTACGACACTTATGTTCATATTCACGACATCGATGTGCCTCGGAGGAACGAGGAAATATAACGATGCACGCAGTCGTGGTGCTTCAGAGTTTCAGCACGGGACCATGCTTTTCTGTGGCGGTTGTACTGGGCTTGAGGTAAGACGGCAGAACGGGGCTTTAAGACCAACCTGCACCAAGGTACACTTCACGCTCTTGTCGTGCCGAAAATAGCCTTGCTTCACGACCCTTACGGCTGTTCGTGCGTCCTGCGCTCTGGTGAAGTCAGCGCCACGGTCACCTGCAGCGCCTCCCTTGCCATCCTGTGCGGTGTCTCCGGGCACGGCTGCGATGCGCTCGAAACTACCTATGGCACGATCCCGTATAGGCACCGTGACGCAGATTTCCTGAGACCCGTCCCCCGCAGCAACGCCGTACAGCACCCCGCCCGGGCCTCTCGGTTCACACACCAGACTGGCCACGTCGACGTGCCCCGCCACGAGTGCGTCGTAGAGCTTCACCGTGCGGCGGTCCTGGAATTGGCTCGCCACCAGCCCAGCCGCACGCTTCGTGCGCCCGAGCACAAGAATCCCGGAAGTAGCGTTATCTAGTTGGTTGCAGAACCGCACCTTCAATACCTCGTCCCCTGCTGCCGCCGACGTGCAGAGAGAAGGATTCTTCCCATCGGCCACTACCGCAGTCATGACCGCGTTCACCGACCCCGATACCTTCGTTGCTTCGGCGTCCTTCGCCACTTCCACATTCCGAGCCTCGATCGGCGGCGTACCAGCCGCTCCCTGTCGGCGGCTCCAGTACGTGAACCAGTCAGCCACCGTGAACTCCAGGGGATACTTCCGCTCCGGGTTTCCCGCATAGGGCTGGTCGCAAAGCTCCCCAGGCCCACCAACCGCGAGGGGGCTCCGGTGATTTGGAAGGTCCAGACGCACATCGAACGGCTTGTTCAGTACGACCACCTCTGTCGCCAGCTGGACTGGGTCAAATGATTGAATTTTCCGACGCCGCTTGGCCTTCGACTTGAGCGCCGACGAGCCTTCCGAGGCCGGGCCCAGCTCCGAGAATCGCGCTGGTAGGGTATCAAAACGTAGCGAGTCGGCAAAGGTGTCCAAGCCGAGCAGATGCTCAGCGTGATCCGAGGTCACCTTGCCGATGGATTGCAAGTATTGAATCTGAGCCTCACGGAGTGCACGTGAAAACCCAAGCGAGAATCCATGGTCTCCGCCGTCCTCTGCCTCCTCTGCCGCGAGTAGATCGCGGAGCTCGGCGCTCAGCATTGCAGCTGTGAGGTCTTGGTCGTACCGCCGTATTCGCGAGAAAGCGTACCTTTTGGGATTTTATGGTATTTCTCTGACAGTTTCTAGACGCGGCTGTGTGCGAACTTAAATTCCACTGCAAACCGAAATTCCACTTCCAGCACGGAATCTCCTATTGCTATTGGTCTTACATCAGCATCTCTTACCACTTTGACTTGGACTTTCACTTCATATTATCCCTACTAGCTACTTACCTCTGCTCTTTATGTTCTAGAACCAAAGCAAATTACTTAAAAGTTCTTTATGTGGTGTACCCTTATTACAACTGTTTTGAGTTTTGAGGATGCGGTGTCGGGGAGCGACACGAGCGATTCGGTATCATGGGCCATGGAAATTTTATTTATTTTTAATTTTAGACGTCAAAAAGCTCCCATTGTGGTCATATACCATATCTGGGGCGCTTTGGGGCCTCTACACATCACATGGGCATTCACTGCGATAGGGTAGGTGTACCCAAATTACAATATAGAAATCCATGAATGATAACCCCATAGTCGGTTGTAAAGATCACATATAAGGATGTTTTGGACCCATTGGGACCCCATGGGACTAATTTGACCGATATTGCGTCATGGGCACCCCTCGCTGGCCCGCCCATACGACACGCGGGGCGCGGGCGGTGCTTTCTGCAGTACACACGCCGGCGGCACGCAGCCTAGGTGGGCCGCGCGGGCGGCCACGGTGCGATACCATAGGCAAAATTTACCATTTAGATGTAGTTTGACGTGTACAAAGCCCTGCAACCACCTACCATGTCGCCACATGCCCCCCCGGACGGGCGCAAGCCGCCCCACCAAAACGGGCGAAACTCGGAAAAAGCCAGATTTCGGCGATGAGCTTCCCGTGGAATGAGCCCCCTCAAGTGCGACCCGCAGGGGGTGTGGACCCCTATAGCGGGATGTTTTGGACCCATTGGGACCCCATGGGACTAATTTGGCCGATATTGCGTCATGGGCACCCCTCGAAGAAATGGGTATTCGATTTCGAGATATATCGCTCCGATCACTACACATAATATATCAATATGTTCGTCTACGAAAGGTCGATTAAATTGCAAGTAACAAATTGCAAGTAACAAATATTGAATTCATTTATAAAGGTATAGGATAAAGGTATTGCAATTTTTTTTTTTGGTATTGTAAAAGGCAATTATTCATACATAAGTTCACAACGAAGATAAGTATTTTGCAGATGTGTTCAGCTAACCAACCACAAAGATAAGGCAATTATTCATACATAAGTTCACAACGAAGATAAGTATTTTGCAGATGTGTTCAGCTAACCAGCCACAAAGATAAGGCGATTATTCATACATAAGTTCACAACGAAGATAAGTATTTTGCAGATGTGTTCAGCTAACCAGCCACAAAGATAAGGCAATTATTCATACATAAGTTCACAACGAAGATAACTCGTTGTTGTAGCTTGTACTCGTTTTTTGTCTTGCTTGTGCTTGATCTTCTCGCCAATGCAGGAAGCATGACGTTTGTAGAATCCCCGAAACCACTTTGGAGATGGCTTGCCATTCTTGACGCAAGCTTGCGCTGCTGATGACAAGGGCTTCGCCTTCCTCCCTCGAGACACCTGAAACACCTTCTTCCTATACTTGAGAACCTCGCAGATCTTCTCGCCAAGGTCGTCGCGATTCTTCCCCTCCCCAACCTTGTTGCACGCTACGAGCCATTCGACAATCTCACTCTCTTCTTCCTTCGTCAAAAGTTTCATGTCGTCGCGAGACGCCACGAAGTTGGATGCACCTTGTTCGGCTAACTTCTTTTGCACCTTCCTACTGAGTAATCTAGGCTCGAGACCCTTGAAATTTGGAAGGTTGATCGCTTGGAAGCCTAGACACTCATGCGCAATGCAATAGTCTACAGCTTCGGCATACACGTCCTCATCTCCCTTCTTCCGCCCCATGCCGGTCGGTCGGTTGTCACTAAGTATGCCGCACGGTACGTACGCACGAAGCAAGGCATATGTAGGAAATAGAATTACCTTAACGGCGGCTGCGGTACAAAATTCATATGCGCAGATACGCTGATACACACAACTGTAACCAACCGGAACGAACGGCACGTGGTCGTAAGAGCCAAGGTTTTTAGAAGTACTTACTCGGTATTGTGTATAGCGCTATCCTATGCATCCACAGTCACCGTGTCACCGCGGAGACTATCCTCTACAGTAGATAGATATTCATATTCGATAATGATATATAGGAGATGATACGAGACATATACGAAGGTCACATGACAACGACAGATCGAGAATGTACCCTTATTACCAACTGTACCCTTATTACACGGGGAAAAAATGGTGATCTTGCGCCACCCAGTTCAAGCGCTGTACCGCGATGGGGTTCAACCCACGTGGCAAAAGGTTCGCGCATACGTCTATAAAAACTAATTTTTATGCTCTTGCGAACTTAAATCGGCGTTTGCTATTGGTTTCAGATATGCGGGGGGTTTTCACCAGTTATTTACAGCACTGTTTCGACCGTTTTCGCTCCAGATAAGGCGAATCAGAGCATCGACCGATATATGGGGCGTTCGGGCTTCCAAATTTACTCAAAAGTCAACTTGGGTTAACTGGGTTTGGGCTATATATCGCCGCAAGGTATCGCCCACGGAATTGTGGTAATAAGGGTACAGTTGTAATAAGGGTACACCCGCCTATAGAACCAAAACAAATTACTTATGAGAAGTTCTACCTCGTGGAGACTCATCAGTCGAACGAAACGTGACCGAAGAGTTTGATTGGTGGTTTGGTCGTTTCGGTTTCAAAACCGATCGTAGACCAAAACGTGCACCAGAAAATTGTCTTACGTAAAGTGAAATGCCAGCGACACGTGTGCGACACGTACGAGATGATGTGGAGGGTATATTCTGTGACGTGCGACTTCTCTATTCGTCGGTTTTTTGGGATGGCGATGACTTTTCAGATGATCGATGACATGAATTGTAACGCAGATTGAGCTGATGAGGATGGGCGTCCGCGTCCGGAGACGAGCTTCACAATCATCAAGTAACGCAGCCCTCGAATCGAATCGCGGCTAGCCGCGCGAAGCGCGGCTCGTCTAAACTGAAAACTCTGGCGTGGGGACGAGAGCGAGGGTGACACACGACAGTCGAGTGTCATGTCACGCCTCGCCTGCTCACCTCGACCTGCTACAGTACCTGCCGTGCGGGCGGGGGTTCATCACGATCAGCTTCACGTTCACTAGGGGTGCCCAACTAAAGTTGAGCCGTCCAATGTTGTCAGATCGGGAACATCGGAAGGTTCGAAGAGATTCCTGGGGAGCAACAAAGGAGTGTATCGTATTTTGATCTCTGGAATCGTATATGGACTGTCGGATTCGTAAAATTGCCACTGTTAAAAATGAACGGACCAGTTTAAGTTGGGCAGCTCTAACGTTCACTTGTTCACGAGCGGACGGGAGGTCATGGTCAGGTGAGCGGTTCACTCGACTGACGTGAGCGATGATCACACCAGTCGCGAGTAGTTTCCACTTCTGCACTCGACTGTTTCCTACCTAGGCTTCACTTCCTACGCTCATCCTTATTTGCTTTCTTTGAACACAACAGGCAGCGAGCATACATTTAAACGCCCTCTAGGTAAGAGTCTCGGAATAATGATATGTTTCGAATCCTTGATATCAATATAGCGCCCGAAACTGCAGTTTTTGCATCTTAGTGAGAATGTACTTGGTCTACACCTGTTGGTTTCCTGCTGTATTTAGCATTGTTGTATAGTAGTCTGTAGTAGCACCGGTCGGTTGCTATAGTTTCGCGAGTGATATAGTGTTCGCGAGTTTTAAGGAAGACTAAGCCAAAATGCTATCGATTGCGTTATGTATAAAACAAGTGCTTATAGCTTCACGTCGAAAGTTGTCATTTTGCCAGTTCTAACGGGCATTGCGATTGGTGCGTGCAGGTTTGAAAGCAACCTGTTGGCATTCAAGATGTATCCAGTGCAGCTCCCTTCGGCGATATATTGTCTGCCCAATACCCCAAATGATGCTGCAACTGCAGTACGATAAATAAAGCTTTCAGCCTTTCACTGACAACTGAATACCTGCGCAGTAGGGCTCCTCCGAAACGTACCTAGGCGACTTTTAAGGAGCACATTGGTAAAAGTAGACTTGCGCGATTCGACTGGCAAACAGAGACAAATGGGTTTGCCACTTCATCCCACCTATATTAAGAAAAGAAATCTTGAAATAATAAGCGGGACGTTTCCTCCTTCTCCCACTCCTGTGACCGAGACCTTCGACTTCACAGACGGAATGAACTTTGCGTTGCCTCCCGTGGTGTGCATGATCCGACCGGTAGAAATCCTAAGGTTTTGGTTCGGCGATGAGTTCGTGGAGGGCCCTGCACTTTTGAATGACGCCAGCTTCATATTGTCTCACCTTCCCCGTTGGAAAGAAAACGGCGAGTGCCTCCTTGCACTCCCCTGCCACTTGTTTACGCCTTAGATATCTTGTTTCGAACGCACGCGTATATGTGGGAACCTGAGATAGTTTTCGGCCACCTGCCTTTCTTGAGCTACACCCACGCGCCAAACGCACGATCGAGGATACAACGCAGAAGCGAGGATAGAGGTGCGCACCTCTGACGGAACTATGTTTTCAAGGTCACTTCGCGGAGCCTGCTCGAGACAGTCGGGGCGCTTGACTCCCTCTCGAGGGGTCTGGGGCACGCGGCTTCTGGGGCAGTGGGCAAAGAGGACGAGGACGCGCTGTGCAAAACGTTCTACGTGGTTCTACAGAGCTTGGCAAAAAATCCTGGTCTCGGAGAGTGGGCTTCACCAGATGGGAAAGTGGCCTTAGTAATCTTGGCGCATTACATCTCGACTAGGTATATGCACGCTACCAGCCGCGGAGTCTCGCGGAACGGCTGCTGCTATCCTGTGTTGCGCGCGCTCTTCCAGGGAGCGATGAAACGTGGAAACCAGCTCAGAGACTTCCTATCCCACCATTCGAAGAGCGCGCGAAGTAGTATAGGGCAGGAAGATAACCTGCGACACGTGAATATGAAGACATCTCCTTCGGCTTCGGTCGGCATGCCTAACGTTTCAAGAAGAGCGCAGGAGATCTTACAAGAGACTTTATTCCTCCAAAGCCGTGCGCGCGGGAGAAACATGAAATGCGATGTGAGGTTGAGTCGAGGCCCCTCGACTTGCAGAAGTTCTCATAACTTCAGCGGTTTCAGGAAGATGGAACTGTGTCTATGTTATTTCGTTTATATAGTGATACGCCTTGCCCATGAGCTCTTGCGGGGGGCTCGGAAGGCTGAGAAAGAGGCGCTTCCGACTGGCCTCAATAGCTCCGCTGACGTCCGAACCAGGCGCATGCTCAACAGAACTGTTGCCGTCCTGAAAATAGCACTTGAGAATGGAATCTGCCCTGGGAACATCGGGAAGAAGTGCTTGTCAGTGAACTCAACACAGATGTTGAAAGAAGGACATCAATGCAATCAACGTTGTTCCCTGTGAACCATGGTCTCCTGTTCTTGGACTTCGCGCCCGCCGTGTATCTTACTCTGCTGTTTCCTGGGGACAGCGCGGAAAGAGGCTATCCGCTGCAGTGGTTCCCGTCGGTGATTTCAAGCCGTTGTTAATCACTTCCAAGATGCGCTTTGGGGATGCAATTTGAGTGAAGTTCAGTATGCTTGTGTTGCCACCTTTGGAAGGGGGTGGTTGAGCTTGTGCTCTGGCTCGGTCAGACCGTGCTGTCACTTTGGCAGGAGGGGGTCTCTCTGGCTTGTTCAGGCCGTGCTGCGATGTCGGCGAGGAAGAGGCTGAGTGCTACAAGAAAGTGGTCCACGATACAACAGAAGAACTCGTGAGATCGAAAGAGTTTTCTTCGCTGCCGGTGGCAATGCAGTTCATCCTCACTCAGGTAAGGCACCGCAAGTGCACCTTTGAGTAGGTGAGGAACCACCACCTTCCCACCCTGGTTCCTAGAGTTGATAAGGCTTCACTTTGTGGCTCTGGTTCCTGCACTCACTTTGTATAACAGTGCAGAGATAGCAGCCTCAATGCTCACACTCTCCAAAGAAAGGATTACTGTACGAGGGCAGGCACTGCCACGAAGTTTTGCGTTGGCCGCTTCATCCCTCACCAGGGGCTCAGATGCTGCTGTCTGAGAAAACGAATCGAGCTGCGATCTCGTTGCTCGCAGAGAATGTTATGGTTTTGCTTGCTGATTTCAATGTTGTTATGACACAGTAGTCTGCTTTCTCACATCTGCTGCGTCGATTCTCCATACTAAATCTGGCCAGAGCAGACCAGTTGACAAATGTGGGTGAAAGAACACGGGCTGCCATTCCGCCTGCTCTATCGATTCAGAGTCTACGTGGTGCTCTCTCGGAGGCTCCTTTGTGCATTGCTCTTCGAGGTGACCTTTTGCTACGGTCATCTACTGGGACGTTTCTAGTCATTTGAAATTTTGAAACTCTGGAGCTTTTGGTACACCTAGCTAATGGCCGACCTTTTGCCACCCTTATCTCACGGCCTGGGACTTCTCATGTCAGATTGCAGCATACTTTCAGGACCACGATCTTGCAGCCGAAACCGAGATGCTTCTGAGCAAGACTTGCGATGTCTCGATCAAATTGAAAGAGCTCGTCACGTTACAGCTTGTCACGCCTAAAAAGGTACCCTCACCTTTTCTGCTTGCCGCTTTCCCTTCTCAATGGTGCTCGGGGTTCTCCCTCTCCAATGTGACTGACTAGATAACTGATAGTCTAATGTAGGCAAAGTCTTACAAAGTCTTTGTCCCTCTCTCCCAATATTTCTCCAAAGAAGCGAGTTGCACCTGACTCTATAAGAGCTTGCAGAGACTTGGCAGCGGTGGCAGTATGTCACTGAGCTTGCACAGACTTGGCAACGGTGACAGTATTATCCTGAGAACGGTCGCAGTATGTCACTGAGCTTGCAGAGACTTGACAACGGTGACAGTATTGTCCTGATATGGCAACTAAAGGTTTAGGAAAATCTATTAGGGCGCTAAGAGAGCTTGGAATCTGTTTGCCTGCCAAACATGCCTATCTTGACCGTTGCATAGCTGTGTAAGTATTAGTTGTCTGTGACTTAACCGCGATTTGACTGTGATCAAACTTGTGGACTGTTTATACCAACAAAGAACTGTTGTACGCAGGAGTTATGTGCCACGAAGCTCCAAGCAAACTACCGTGGATACAAGACAAGATCAGAAATGAGTCAGTCTGAAGGGGACGCATCGGGCAAAGCGAACAGGCGGAAGACCACTGTCAAAAAGTAAGCCTGATGTGTATCCACCGCATACTGCACATACTTTTGTTGTTCAGCTTAAGTATCCGAGGTCTGCTCTTTTTCAGGTTTACCATGTGATATGCTTGTTAATGCAGCGTAATTGAGTACTGTTGAAAATATCAACTCTAACTTGAGATATATTTGCATGAGGGTATGACTTCTTTGTGCATGAAGAGGAAGAAGAACACATTGACAGCTGTATTTGAGATGGTGGAGCCAAATTCGGTTCCAATCGTATACAGGGTACATGTATGTCTATTTGACTTCAAGTGTGTCGCCAGCTTACAAATCTGTGAACCCCGTATAGTCGGAGAAGGTGCCATCCTGTTGTGTGTAAGTCACAGGGCCATGTATTGGGCACCAACCCTGCCCTCCTAATTAATACTTGTCACTGCCTCCTGCCGCTTTTCTTTGTATATGTGCCACCTCCACGCGTATGCTTATCCTTGGACCGACTATTTTGGCGCACCGTAGCCGCAGAAGACCAGCTGCACTATGTACCCACACCAGGGATCAAAGGATTCAGTGCATACTTCGGGACACTTATCCAGATTCTCCCGAGCTCACTAGCAAAGAGTGGGACCCCATAAGCCTTATTGAGCCACCCGAACCCCTCTGCATCCGAACCACCCGCGCACTGTTGCCGTGTGTCTGAAGCCGGTTCAGCTTATTGCGCGAGCCATATCTCGACCACCAAACCTACGCGTGGGACCACCCCTCTGCCCCCTGAGCCTCATTGGGCCACCTGAGCCCCTCTGCGGCCGCCGTGACAGTATTGGAATCTGCAAGTGCTGCTGATCAGTTTGGTGTAAAGCATGACTATCTAGACCTTGTACAGTAGTCAGGATGCTCAAACCCTGAAGAAACCCTAAAGAAACACTGTGGAACCCTTAGATCTAGATCTGTAGATCTGCTGAACTAATCGTGGCCGTCAGATCACTGATGACCATCGGGAAGTGCGTAATGACTCCATCTGTAGTAGTCAGGAGTGTCACTGCGGTCGGTATGAACACGACAGTGACACGTAGGAGTCTGTTTCGTGAACTTTCACATAAGATCGCCCAATCAGTAATGATGGCGCGCAAATGTTCGTGTCGTTTCGAGCTACGAACTGGTATATCTTTTGATAATGAAAGTTTACGCTCGCTTTTGTGTAACCGAAACTCTCGAAATCCTACAGGTTTTGGGCCTGCTTACTACACAGTAAGTGTTAACCTACGGTTGTATCACGCAATTTTTTGCTGCGCGTTTTTCGGAAATGAGTAAGGGACAAGACAAGGCCAAGCTTGCGGGGCGGACCCCACCTGGACTGGGTGTGGAATCTACTTACGGCGATATCTCGGAGGTGCAGTCGGAAGATGGCACTTCAGTTGGGGAGGACTCTGCGGCGCTGACGGCTCTTATTGATGAGCGACAACAACAGCTATTTTCGCAGCAAGACGCGCGTATAAATGAGCTTATGAAAATGGTTCAGGTCCTGGCACAGACAGTGCCCCAGTTGGCTGCGAATCAAAATGCGGGGACAGGAGAAGAGTTTGCGTCTCCTGAGGCCGCGAAATCCGGCAAGTCTGGTTCCGGTGTTCACTCTCACGCTGCGGGTGGAAATTCGAGCGTACCTTTGCCTCCTCTGGCGGAAATGTTGAAGAGTTTTCTTAGGGCTCTATAAATAGTGATGGGATTTTTCACTGTTTGAGATGGGTCGAGCGTAATCCATCGCGGCGAAAATGGTATCCGCGACGGGACTCGAACCCATGACCTCCTGATTGAATCACAGTCGCTCTACCAACTGAGCTACGCGGGTTGATGATGACATCGACCCGCATTCAGTGGTACTCATTCAGTTTCTGATATAATTACGGATCGCGATTCGGCAGCTTCGATGACGCACCAACATCTGATGACTGCTCGCGATCCCTAACATATCTCCCCACTTGAAATCAGATCGTCCCCTGACGATTCGTGTTCCAGTTCGTATCACAGTTCGGTCGATGTGATGACGTGGCAGCTTACTATGAGCCGAATTGCAGTTCTTGGGATGCAGCCCATCGCACCGAAGGTGCATCGCAGTTCTTGGGATGCAGCCCGAATCCACGTCATCGGCGCGGGTCACATCGTGCCCATGCATACGCGATCGTAGCGCAGGTCACATCACCGTGCCCGAGCATACGCGATCTTAGCGTAGGTCACATCATGTGCCTTATGCCGTTACATCTGACACCGAATCTGCGAGCCTGGACGAGAATACCAATCTTAGGGCTCTATAAATAGTGATGGGATTTTTCACTGTTTGAGATGGGTCGAGCGTAATCCATCGCGGCGAAAATGGTATCCGCGACGGGACTCGAACCCATGACCTCCTGATTGAATCACAGTCGCTCTACCAACTGAGCTACGCGGGTTGATGATGACATCGACCCGCATTCAGTGGTACTCATTCAGTTTCTGATATAATTACGGATCGCGATTCGGCAGCTTCGATGACGCACCAACATCTGATGACTGCTCGCGATCCCTAACAAGTTTCAAGTCTGACCAACTTTATTCTGGTCAGGACGCGGAGAATGACGCCAAGTGGCTGGAGTTCCGAGGTAAAATTGTGCCATGTTTGCGTCACCGGGCGTTGGCGTTACTCTTATCGGACGCGCGCGACTTGGAGGACATCAAGGAGGACGAGCACTTCTCTGAGGCAGCGAATCAGTTGTTTCACGACTTTCTATCAGCCGTGACTTCCAAGACAGCAAATGCGGTTGTGCAGACGTACAGTGAGGAGGCGAACGGTATCTTGGCCTGGCGGCAGCTGGTTAAAATGCGTCGAAGCACGGGCTCTGCGTACTTTGTGAGGCAGGTCCAGGCTCTGCTTGATGACACGAAGAAGTTTGCGTCGCTTGCTAACCCACTGCCGTTCTTTCTGAGTGCGCGGCGACTTCTGGACCGGGTGAAGGAATATGCGTGCACGAGCGAATTCCTGCCGACCGGTGAGAAATTTCATGTTGCCAGCCTGGAGGCGGTCTTTGTGGCTATGGTGCTGAAGTTCTTGAACCCGGCATATGTAATGGTGCGTTCTATGTACGCCAAGAACAAGATACCGTCGTTCCAGGAGCTGAGTGACGCGGTGTGTGACCACTACGACAACGTTATAGCCACTTCAGCAGCAGCTGCGGAGACGGGTGCTGGAATCGTGGAGGACAGGCGCAAGCAGGAGGAGCAGAAACGTACTGCACTGCTCAAGAAGGTGCCGTGCCCGGTATGTCATATGACTGGGCACTCGTCCAAGGAATGCTTTGTGACCAACGAGGGCAAGCGGGAGGAGTACCTCAAGAAGAATCCCAAGAGGAGGGACGCGATATTGAAGAGGGTCCAGGACTACCAAAAGCATGGGAAGCTACCCAATCGTGCGGCTGCTGCTACTGAGACTCAGCAGGACCCTGGTGTGGATGCCTCTGGGGAGGCTCTATATGCTATCTGTGAGCTTGACAGCGTGGTTACCTGCTTCTCTGACGTCATGCCTCAATTTATCTCTGGTTACATTGGGGAAGACTATACTGGTGTCTCCCTGTACAACTACTATGCAGTTCTGGGTGGACTTACACCTTCTGAGGATTCTTTCCCAGTTGGAGGTGAGGGCCAATCTGTGAGTGGTGTCTGTCGGTGGAGGTCTGATGCTTCTGTGCGAGGGCACTCTGCATTGAAGAAGCCTGGTAAGAAGTCACACCCCTATCAGCCCAATAAGCATCGGTTCTTATTGAACAAGCACAAGTATTTCCCTGTGGCTCCGGTGTACGACTCGTTTGTCTACATTGATACTCTGTGCACAGCTCTGCCTGGGAGGAACCTTGATCCTACCCAAGCCCTATGGGAGGCAGGAAGAGAGCAACATCTTGGACCTGGGTATCAGATATCCCCCAGGCAGCCATGGTACACTTCGGATGTCCAGTATGTGCATAGTATGTTCATGAGTGGCTCTGTGGAAGTGTCGGACAGGGCATTGAAGGTGCTGGAAGATCCTCACTTTCCTGCTGTTGGCAGAGTGGTGTGCCAAGTGAAGATGGAGTGTGCCAAGCACCTTGTGGCGGAGCAGCACGGTCTACTGCAGCGTCTGATTGAGAAGGAGCCGGTCATGGTACGAGGGTCCTTTGAGAAGTTGCAGTCATGGGTGACTTTGCTCAGCATGGTCACTCGGGACACGGTGAAGGCGGTTGAGGACTTCTGGGCCTTGCTGGGATATGGTTATGAGGATGATTGGGACTTTGACTCCTCGTCTGATGGCAGTGACGGTTCAGATCACAGTGACTATGACTCTGAAGGCTCTTCTCATCGTGGTGATGACTCTTCGGATCCGGAAGATCATACCTCTAGAACCACACCAGATGCCTATGTGGTGTATGGTGTTGAGCAGGTTGCCTTTCAACATGCCTTCTCTTCTCACCCATTGCCTGAGTATGTGCATACACTGGGTGGCTCTGATGTCAGTTTCACAACACCTGCAAGGGTTGCTGCTGGCCATCATGCCTGGGCCTGTCACACACTATCTAGACTCGGATGTGTGCCTGGTCTCAGTGATTCCTCTGACTCGGATGATGAAGATTATGCTTCAGATACTGTGCCAGCTCTGGAGGATGCCTCTGACTCGGACGAGGAGGATGGTGAGCACTCATGGCAGCCCTTTGAAGAAGTGGGTGTCCCCTCTGATGGTTGGGCATCTGGGCTGTTTTGTCATCATTATGGCGGTGACTCTGGTAACTCCACCAATGCTCTGGATGCAGCCTCTGACATTGACTCGGATTATGATGGCTATGCTTCAGAGGATATGCCTGATCTGGTGGACGCTTCGGACTCGGACGAGGAGGACGAGGTGTGCATGTTGCAGCCCCTTGAAGGAGTGGGTGGCATCCCCTCTGATGATTGGGCATCTGGGCTATTCTCTCTGCCTTGCGAGCAACACCTCTACCCCGAGAGCGCTGACCCTGGTACTGGTGCTGATTGGTATGATGATGCGCCTGATCTGGAGGGTGGCAGTGGCTCTGATGATGGCGAGGCAGGTGACTTGCCAGGGGGGCATCCTATGTGCACCCCACTTGCCCTGTGTGTTGCATCTGCAAACAGCGGGACTGACACGTTCACCGGCGACCTGCCATTGGCTGCAGGCGGTGGTCAAGTGGCCATGTTGGACAGTGGTGCCTCCAAGCACATATTCAACTCGATGGCTAGCTTTGGGAGTGACTTTGATGCCACTTCTCGTTCCACTTTCAGTGTGGTGCAGGCGGGTACTGTCTCATCGGAGGGCAGTGGCACGGTGACATTTGCCAAGCTGGATGTGCTTACTGGGCGCGCTGTTGGGCTGCAGTTCACTGGTGCACACTGTATCCCTGGGCAGCCTTTCAATTTGGTGTCAGTGGTGGCACTTGAGGATGCTGGTTTCAGTGTTGACTTTGGGGCCAGGCGGATATCCAGTGAGGGGATGACATTCTCATTCTCCAGGGTTGGCAACCAGTACATCATATATGAGGATCGGGTGACTGGCGCTCTGGATGCATATGTAGCCTGTGCAGCATACCACGATGACTCTGACCGAGACAAGTCGGACTGGAAGTTTGAGGGGGCTGCAAAGCACATCGAGGAGCATGGGCCGTTCTCTCTGGAACTCTTTGCCTCCGATGACAACCATATCTTGGGCAGCTATTGCACCGCTGGTCGCTCTTGCTTTGACAGGGACTGGGCAGGTGAGGCGTGCTATGGCAACCCTCCCTATCAGCATGATATCATCCTGAAGTGCCTGCAGAAGGCACTCAGGGATTTTGATAGGGCACCTCAGTCCACCAGGTTTCTTTTGGTGTTACCCAAGTGGGAGACTGCAAGCTGGTGGCAGCTTACGTCGCAGTTTGCCATTGTTCATGAGTATCCTGCTGGGGAAACCATATTCTCAGCTCCACTGGATGCATGTTACAACGTGGAGCACCTCGAGATGTGTGGAGAAGACAGGGTGTGGGTCAGAGAGACCAAGTGGCCAGTGGTGGTACTGTACAAGGATGGGCATACAGCTATGAAGATTGACGCCAAGATGCTTGCACATCTTCGTCTTGGACATGTTGGCGACATCACCATGCAGGACATGCTGGACGAGGGGGTCCCCATGGGCATCACGGCTGCGCAGTATGCCAAGAGCCTGGTGCTGCGCTGCTCGGAGAGGTGTGTCTCCTGCAGACTGACCAAGGCCGTCAGACCTTCTATGAAGCCTACGGGCAGGGAGAGGGCGGCGGAGATTGGATTGTTGGTATGGTCTGACACCTGTGGGCCTTTCAGGCACAGTGCTGGTGGGTACAGGTGGTTTGTTCTCTTCTTAGATGATTGCACATCCTGGTTGTGTGTGTACTTCCTGAAGAGGAAGTCCGACTACCTGGGGGCGCTGGAGGAATTCCTGGTCGAAGTCAAGAAGCACAGGAGCCGCATGGGCCTGGAGGAGAAGTACCACATGGTCCTGCACACTGACGGCGACTCGACTATGATTGCTGGGCAGACGCAGCAATACTGCAAGGAGAGAGGCATTGAGCAGCGGCATGGTTCACCATACCTCCACGAGAACCAGTCTCGGGTCGAGAGGTCACACAGGACGGTGCAAGCGATGGCTCGGGCGATGCTGGTGACCTCTGGCTTTGGTGTGGAGGTATGGCCACTGTCTGTTCAGCACACCGTGTACACCTTGAACAGGACCTTCCAGCGACCTCTGCACAAGCAGTCCCCCTACTTCATACTGTATGGGAAACACTATGACCTCTCCCTTCTTCGAGTATTTGGCTGTCTGGCGTATGCCTTTGTGGACCCGGACAGCAGGGAGCATAAGCTCAGTGACCGGGCGAAGCAGCTCAGGTACGTTGGTCACTCTGAGGTCTCCTCGGCCTACTTACTGTATGATCCCGAGTCCGGCAAGATCGTCAAGTCTGGTGTGGTGAGGTTCCATGAGGCTGTCGACAAGCTGGGCAAGGTGGTCACCACGTGGGATCCTTCAGCAGTGGCCCCACTGAGTACCAACTTCATGGTGACGGTGCTGGATGCGGAATATCGTGACACCCTTCCCAGTGGTTTGGGAGATGATATTCTTGGCATTGGTGCCTATTTGCCTGATGAGAGCGACGAGATCTTGGCGGTGCTGAAGGTGCAGGCTGGGGATATGGTATGCTGGGTGAGCCTCAGAGACTATCTAGATGGCCAGCCCAAGCATATGAGTACTGTGCGCTCGGCTATGCAACGTGGTGACCTCAATGTCGACTACCCACTGTTCACTGAAGTCATGGCGGATGCTGGGAAAGAGAAGCTGGAGGCTGGGATCATATGCGCACGGGCTGTGGGACCCAGCTCATTCCCATACTGTGTTATGCTGCTCACAAACTTCACGCACATCGATCTGCCATTGGGTAAGGTGCATTTCCCTCCTGAGCACACATGCTTGGCAGCAGCTGTGAAGGCGTGTGCTGGAGGATCAGTGGATGTGCTGCCACCTGGGGTGACTGAACCGATGGGGGTCAAGCAAGCTATGGGGGCGCCAGATGCTAATGAGTGGATGGAAGCTATCCAGACAGAGCTGGAGGCCCTGGTTACGGTCAAGCGGGCTCTCGAGATGATGGACAAGGAGGATGTGCCCCCTGGGGTTCACCTGTTGGACATGGCTCTGGTGTTGAAGGTC
>LGRX02007262.1:0-13071 GCA_001247695.2 Cymbomonas tetramitiformis | reverse complement strand
GCTCTTGATGACGCATGTCATGGCGGGCGCTCTTGATGACGCATGGCATGTCGGGCGCTCTTGATGACGCATGTCCAGACGGTTCGCATCTCTTCGATCTCTTTCCGCGACATCCGAGGACGCTCTTACCAACGTTCAGCAGGATTGGCACATGTTCCTATATATAGGTTTGGTATAGAGCTGCGCGCCTGACAGCAGCGGCAGGCCAATCCGTGAGCTCACCGGAGTTTTGGGCCATTTGCCGCTGGTGTTATGCAGATGGTTCACGCTGACGTGTTGAAGAGACTCCCAACTAAACACAGTGACGAGCTGGATGCCATTGTCGACTGGCTGACAACAGACCATGCGAATTCTAATTTTTCCAATCAGGTGAGGAAGTTGTGTCATGCGAGAGGCGCCGGTCGCATGGGTACACTCTGTAAGAGCTCTCGATCGGTGCTTCCCCGGTGCGACCCTGGTGAGGCTCGCGCGTGTCCGCGTCGCCTGGAGGGAATCTGCTGCGCTGTGCATCGCCCGGTGGTCCCCGCCTGCCGCCAGGTCTTGCATCAGGTGGTGGAAGATCGGACGAATGAGATTGGTTGCACCCTGTCTGGGTTGATGAGGGTGAATGCCATGGCATACGCTCTCCTGTGAATCTCTCTCGCTCTCACTTGTATTGCTCCGCACAAATTCGGTGTAAACTGAATGGCATTTGGTTCACCGCCGTCCTCGATCGATTGATGGTATTTCGGTGAATGCATCGTCAGACAATATTCGTCGCAGCTAGTACATTCTTTGGGAATCTAGGGGTGTGCATGTCGGTGAGATTGAGATTGAGATTGAGGCCTGCTTGAAGACCTGGCGATGTCGGAGTGCCCTGCTGGCAGGCTGATCACGTGGCATCAAAGGATGATAACGCTGTGCTCAAAGATCCCCTGCTTGTGGCATTAGAAGACCTTGAGCAGGTGTTTGATTCCTTGCATAGCCCTGCTGCTCAAGACTGTGTCGCGGCAACGCTCCTGTGATCCCCGTCGAATACTTTGTGAGATCCCTTATCCAAGAGCTACGAAATCGAAGGAGGGCGCCAGAAGCGATATTCATCGGCAGATATGCAGAAAAGCATTTTGATGTTGAGCACCCTGCAATAGAAGATCCAAGGCCTGCTGATTTTTGGAACCTGCCGATAGACTGCAGCAAGGAGTGGTATTTCAGGCAATTCTGCACACTTTGATAAACGTAGGCATCCCACCGACTCCACCTTGCTGAGTTGCGGGGCGTCTGCCATGCAAACTGCAAGAATCGGCGAGCAATGTTGGTAAGTGCTTGGGGAATGTGTGTGACACATGTGTGCATGGACGATGTATGAGATGTACTCACGTTGGGGGAAACGGGTGTTTATCCGAATCAAACACTGACCCGATGGATACACCACGGCGATCAGAGATCCCCGTTCATCGATATTTTTCCTATATAGTATTTTCGAAGTTGATAAGGCTATCATTTTGGTGGCCTCCAACTCAGGCTCTGAAGCACAAGAAAACTCGAATTTTATTCACCGATGAAAGACTCGATCAGCATATATATCTAATTTTCTGCGGCGAATTGTCGTTGGCTAATCGGTTATGGGCGCCTGAACATTTTTTTGAAACCTTGGCGTGATTTCCATATGTCCAATGAACCGTATAAGATATTGTCAGAGCTGTGAAAACAAGATATGGGTGTCGAACCATCAAGAACCCCACCCCCTACCTTTGCAGGAGCGAACGAAGATTGGAAGCTCCACCTTCCTTCGCCCTTGACACTGGCTCCAAGCAAATGCTCATGACGAGCTGTTCTGTGATGAGAAATTACAGTGCACCACGATGATCGGATATTCCGATTTTATACCTTATAGTAAAGTACTGGGTTCGTAGCAAATGATATATAAAGCAATGTCGTAATACTGATGTACTACAATAATACATGCCAGCCTTTTGCTCACTATTCGAAATAATGGGGAAGCCTTTGCTTCCACTCTTATGTTTCATGAATATTTTACCTAAGCGCATGAAGGGTGCATTTACCTTTTTTTTGTCAAATACGTTTATGCGCTACAATGCACGATCGCCCTCGTCGGCTATTTGGCAGTTTTGTTTATGGGTAAATTCAATCCCAAATCCAAAATGCCACAGCATGTAGTCGATTGTACAATTCTCCATACTTGTCCTTGGAACCCGCCAAAATTTCCAACTATCGCTGGCACAAGCATCTGATGCGAAAATAATAAATGCATGCGGGACCAATAAAGTGCTCCCTGCAAAAATCAAGGGAATAAGACAAAGAGTACATGCGAGTCGCGGGTAAAGAGTTACTTGGTGCATGTCAGTCGCTTTGTGGTAAGCCAGAGTGTAATTAGATAAGACAAAGAGTGTGGATTTTACCTGTCTACGCTGCCTCTCCTTGCAGCACCCAAAGACAGACACCTGCCATGCTCCCCAAGAGGCACTGCCCACCAGCAAGGCTACACGGGAACAATAACTGCATCCCAACAGTCACTTCCAACTGACGGCCTTCCCCATCCACCATTAGGTGATGCCCGTATGCCATATCCCGGTCCACGTGAACACGAGTCCCTACTTCACGTGTGGTAATAATGATGAGGCACTGGCCACGGAAGAGAGTACGCTCCAGACTATTATATAGTATTCACTATTATATAATATACACGATGCTCCTGAAGGGTATACCATTTATATATAGACAACCACATCCCATCACCCACTTCCACATCCAACACAGGCCGCTATGGAAATATTCCATGATGGTGCTCTAGATCAAGTAAGGTAAAGGCAAAAATAAATTTGAGGGGGGACCCAGCTGCAGTTCATGAAACCACTAAGGAGCATTCCCCTACTTGTCCTGGGCACCACAGAAAAATACCAATGTTAAGAAATATGTATCTTATATGGTTGTTTGAAGAAAACTCATAATGATTATGATAATAATAATATAGTATACATCCTTGGGCCGACTCATGTGTGGGTTTGTGTGCTTATCCTTGGACCGACTCTTTTGGCATCCCGTAGCCACAGAATAAGACCGGCTGCACTATGTACCCACGCCGGGTTGTGTCTCATGTGTGTGTGTATTTTATATACATCCTATCGTACCACGTGCAGGAAAGTGATACGCAAATTAGGAGCACCCACCAAAGAAAGAGCACCATAGACGAAAAGGCAGGCCCCGGAAGACGACCAGGACGGTAGCAACCACCGCGGGGGCCAAGTTCAATCCGACTGCATAAACAGGATGCCAAAAGGGAGTGGCCTGAATATCTCAAGCTGTGGCATACGTGGGCACACCTCATAAAGCCTCTTGATGTCGAAATGCACGTACCAAACGTACTCCTCCTTGCAATTTCTGCTTTAGAATCGGCAAACTGTCCAGCACTTGGGTGTGTGTATGCTTATCCTTGCGAATCCTTTGGCACCCCGAAGCCACAGGAGACTGCACCACGCCGGGGATCAAAGGATTCAGCACACATTTCGGGACACTCACTTGGGTGTGGGTGTGGGTGTGGGTGTGGGTGTGGGTGTGTATATATGTATTATGTGTTCAATGTACAATGCGCGTAGGCAAGTGCCATATGGTAGTATATGCACGTAGGGAAATGATTTTAATGTAGTATGCGCGTAGGCAAATGATTTTCATGGTAGTGTGCGCGTAAGCAAATGATTTTAATGGGCATCCGCTCCCCGTAGGCAAATGAAATCAATAGTGTGATATCCGTAGACAGACCATGAGCAAGCGGGATAGTGCAACGGGTGTTGTGTTCGGACAATACGCGTTTGCATATGAACTATTCTTCGGTGTCTTGGGAAGAATATGCTTCTTGCGCACGCAGGATCCGTTCAGATTTTAGGAGTCTGGACGCGGCATGTTAGAGGGGGCGATTGGGCATGCGTCGAGTCAGTGGTTCGACGCATGCCTAGCAAGGAAGCACAATAAACAGCATGACGGGCATATTGCACATATTGCATATGCATACTAGAAACATCATGAGCATCTGTACTGTCACCTCTCGCGGAAACGCGGATGTCAACCGCGTCCACTTTTCCGCTAGGGTTTCTTCCCTCATCCGAACGCTCCCTTGAAAGTCACATACATTCTATACTCATCGAACAAGTTTGTATCCCCTCTGTTAATACATGACTCGCCGCACTAAGTTTATTTTCCTCTTTAAACATCTATGCACAACAATCCAAGTCTTGGGGACTATGAAGCCCACACTCTGAATAAGGGTGTCTATTTCTGTGTGTGTGCGTGGAGAAATCCGTTATCATAGCTAGATGCACTATGCAAGAATCGAAACATGGGTGTCTTGCTGATTCATGTTCAAACTCCTGCAACATCCACGGCATGTTTTACAGTTGATGCCCGACTCCTCATTACCGCACAAACAAACGAAACCTTGATAGCATTCTCACGTTCTCGCGCTAGTATCCATAGGCAATCTTCATCCAGCGCAACCTCATATTCCCAACCCTGCTTTCGCATAAATTGCATTTGCTACTTGTATCACCTTCCACATTTCTTCAGCATATAGCTGCAACGGGTCCACACAGAAGCACAATGGAGACCTCAACAAATCGAATCTTCGGCAACTCACAAACCAAGTGAGCAGTTGAGCTCTCTTATAATGGCTCAAACGTGCTCTTCTTGCAGGCTCGCAATCGTGCATTCAAAGCAACACGCGGAAGATCTACGGCTCGCAATCGTGCATTCAAAGCGACACGCGAGGAGGATCTACGGCTACATATATGATGATGATGTCGTGCATTCAAACAGCAACGCAGGAAGATCTATGGCTGTCGATGCATTCAAAGCATACGCGGAAGATCTGACTCCGCAATCGTGCATTCAAGCGACAGCGGAAGATCTATGGCTGTAATCGATGCATTCAAAGCAACACGCGGAAGATCTATGGCTCGCAATCGTGCATTCAAAGCAACACGCGGAAGATCTATGGCGGAAGCGTATCCGTTGCTTAGCACGCCTCGTATGACCTCAGGGGCATCGACCGCAACCACATGCGCATCAAACACAGAATACCAATCACGAGGTGTGAACAGCCGACGCCTCCATACAGCAGATAGGGCTACAGCGATGTGGCACGCGTGCAGTGGCCGGGAAGCAGGACCCACATGAGCCAGGACGCATCCCGCCAGCACGTACGCGGTCACCATTCGGTGGCTTCAGGCTCTACAGGTCAACGCCGAGGATGTGGGAATGCGCACAGGCGATATCGGCAGCGATTCTCAGCACGCGTGCGCAGGCAGAAGCACGAGCTGATCACCCACCTGATCCTTTAATGTTTCTTGGCGATGCCGATCTGGGTGGAACTTCAGCGCAGCCTGGTGGAGCGGCCATCCCGGCAAACTTCAGTGCCATCGAGGGCGGCTTTCCACGTGGCGGTCTGCGGCGCGGCGCTCGAAGAGCGCGGTGAAGGACCGCTAGTCGGAGTGAGGTTCGGGGAAGAGGACTTATGAGAAGAGCGCCGGGAGGGCCAGCCAGGAGGTCAGTGGGCACACCTTGAGGTACCCCTTCTTGACCTGGTCTGCGGAGGGAGTCTCGCCCGCTGGGCAGAACCCCAGAGCCTTCAGCACCATCGCGATGTCCTTCACGTTCTTCACGTGTGCCAGCTCCTCCTGTACCTTATCCTTCATCATCTCCGTGAGCTCCTCGGCAGGAATCTCCGGCTCGTGCTCCGGCTTCAGCTTTTGGCCTGTGCACAGCGCCCGGCAGCGCCCGCCACGCAGGGCTCTCATCTCAGCGCAGCACTTCCGGAAATGAGCTCCGCGCTCAGCCTCGACTGGCTTCGAAAGGCCAAGATGATTCGCTAGCTCCATTCTTCGCAGCCCACACCTAGCGAGCGCTTCTGAGGGGCCGAGGCCTGAGGGGGCCGAGGGCGCTTGGTATATATATGAACATCCAGGTGGGACAGGTTCGCATCTGAGGGTGGCGAAAAAGAAGGAACCTGGAGGAGGGCCGTGGTGCTCTGGCGTCGGCATCTCGTCACTGGGCTCGGGGGTCCGCGGCGCCGGATCGGTCTTTTCGGCGTCCGCTGCTTTGTTTGCTGAACCTGTGCGGCAAAAAGCCTGGCAGACTCCTCAGGCTGCTCTAACTCCTCAGGCTGCTCTAACTCCTCAGGCTGCTCTAACTCCTCAGGCTGCTCTAACTCCTCAGGCTGCTCTATTTTCGCGCATCAACCTTGTCAACTGTGCCCATCACTTTGATGATTGGTCGTAGACGTGTACGACGGCTCGGAAGAATGATCCTTCGGAGCTTTCAGCCAGCCCTGCTAGACCTTGGCCTACCTGTGGGCGAGGGCGTCTCCGCTGTCTTCGGTGATGATACACCTGAAACCACCAAAAGCACATCGCATCCTTCCTCATGCACACGAAGCCCGCCAGTCGCATCACCCTTTCGCAACTCTGCTTGCGAACCTTCGATTGATTGCGACCACCGATCTGCGGGCATTCCGGCCCTTGGGTCGATTTTGCCAGGTGAATTGCGGAAATCCCCACTTTTCACCACCTGTGCCCGATGTAATAAGTGCGCCATAGGTGCAAAAAAAAAAGTGAAATGCCTGCTGCAGAAGAATGTAAGGTACCTCAAATGGTGCCACCTGGTACTGCCCCGGTGTAGTGTCTCATGCGTGGGACGGACCACCGTACAGATTGGTGTAGTGTCTCGCGGCGTGGGGCGGCACCTGGTCGTGCAGACCCCGGTGTAGTGTCTCGCGGCATGGGGCGGCACCTGGTCGTGCAGACCCCGGTGTAGTGTCTCGCGGCATGGGGCGGCACCTGGTCGTGCAGACCCCGGTGTAGTGTTTTACGGCATGGGGCGGCACCTGGTCGTGCAGACCCCGGTCGATTAGTTGTGCTCACTCTCCTTTCCCTCGGCTCCTTCTTCGGGGGCGTTGGAGGCGTGACATCGTCATTCCACTGAGGCTGCTTTTGATCTGCGATCAAGAGTGTGGACAACAGATGGTGTCCGAAGCCCGTCAGAACGACAGAACATAGAACTGTGCTCGAGAAACACCGGTCCAGGCCAGCACAACGACTGGCTGCTGCTGTACCAAGTAAGGCTCGCACTCGATTCGATGAGAGTTACTCCCCCCCTCCCAACTCCATCGGCACAGCCAGCGTCTGCCCTTGTACAAGCCTAGGGGAGAGCCCCAAGCATCCAGGCTTCTCCCCCAGATCAGCGATCTGGCTCTTGTGGGGTGAGCAGACGGCTAGCCACAAATACAGCACCCCTTAGATCAAGCCATCGCAGCGCCGGCCGTGAATGCCCACAACCTGCCATGCACGTCTGCACGTCCGTTTGGGCATCCACCGCTGGCGAGACCTGCGAGGGTCAAAATTACAACGGGAAATACTATAGAAACCGTGGGGAAAACATGATTTCAGCAACCACTTCGGCAAAACGCAAGGGTCAGGTTTCAGGTCTCGAGTCGGCGAAGCAGCGGCCAGTGACATCGGGCCAGATCCTCGGAGCGGCACTCCCCCAGTGTAGCGCACTTGTTTCCTCTGATCCCTCTTCCTCCTCTTGTGGCCCGCACAGCAGAGCGGGCAGAGGAGCAGCCTGCCACACACACCTGTCTCTTCTTGCTTGCCTTCAGGACCGGAGGCTGGTCTAAATGTAGACGAACGGGCCGAGCTAGGGGCGCCGCCCTGAAATGTAGACGAACGGGCCGAGCTAGGGGCGCCGCCCTGCTGCCTTGCCGTCCGGGCAGAGGCAGGGCGCTCCTTCGCGGCGCCGGAGCTGCCCGGCTTATTTGGGGTGGCCTTGTTCGATGCCGGAGAGGAGGTTTTCGGGGTCGAAGACCCGAAGCCAGCACCCGCGGACACTGCAGCAGACACCAGTCCTGCTGTGTCAACGCGCTATGAACAACTTGAAGCCACACTCAGAGAGCAAAACTGCCACGCCAGAGCTCTTTAAACCCTCGACCCGGAGTAAGTCACTCCGCAAGCGTCACAGCCTTTGACCCCGTCGATCCTCTTCACACTCTTCGCATCGGAGCAATCCAACCACTAAGTACACAAATCCTTCGATCCCTCCACACCACACCCCTTCAAGCCACCTGTGTCACGGCACTTCAAGCCCCCGACCCCACACCCCCTTCAAGCCCTCCCCACAACACAGCCTTTACTGCCCCCAAATGCCACCCGAAACAGAAAATCAACTTCCAAGCCCTCCACGCCCCACCGCTCAAGCCCTCCACCCACACCCGTTTCCAGCCTTCGTAGCACGGCTTTTCAAACCCTCCACCACACACCCCTTAAACCTCCTCACGCCCCACACCCCTTCAAACCTCCCACCACACACCCTTTTTAATGTCCTCCGCCCCACACCCCTTCAAACCCTCCACCACACACTCTTCCTAAACCCTCCACCACACACCCCCTTCAAACCTCCACCACACACCCCTTTGGAAAGTCCTCCGCCCCTCACCCCTTCAAACCCTCCGCACCACACCCCTTCAAGCCCTCCGCACCTCACCGCTTTAACTACCCCCGTCATAGCCTTTCAAACCCTTGACGTGGCAGCCCTTAGACCCACCTTTGGACCGCTTGACGCTCTCGGAGGGCTTGGGAAAGGCGTTTCCTCGCGTCTTGGTAGTGGGAGGGGTTGCGGTCGCCGGTTTAGCAGTAGCAGCCTTAGCCGGCGTGGGCGTCGCCGGCGTTGTCGTTTTGCTTGCACTGCTGGAGGCGGCTGTGCACTCGGCACCATGTCCCCACGCAGGTTTGGGCATGTGCGTTGAGGTGTGACACACGTGCTGAGGCGGCTGCACACACCGAGACACGCAACGCACCAACGCACCAATGCAGGGAAGCAGGCTGCAAGAGCAGGGCGGGGCCGTGACATAGTCACACACTGAGAGATTTGAGGAAGCTTCCGCCACCAACTCACGCTTATCCAAACGCGAGGTGATTGTCGCATCATTAGAAGACAGAAGCGAGCAAGAGCAAAGCGGGGTTGTGACCACACTTGACCACATACACACTGTAAAAACAGCAGCATGGATCCTATAGTGGCCCGCAAGATAGGCGAGGACACGTGCACAGCCACACATGCGCTCCTAAGCAACGCAAGTGCGACATGTGACACATACCCTCCCAAGCGACGCAAGTGCGACATGTGACACATGCGCTCCTAAGCGACGCAAGTGCTGAGCTGGAGGTGCATAAACACGAACCTACACATGCCGCTATGTATCACGCACGTGCTGAGGTGGATGTGTACACACACAAAATGCCACACGAGGCGATGCGTGACAAGTGGGCTGAGGTGGCCACTTGCCAAGCCACACGCGCTCCTAGTGACACATGCAGCAAGCTCGCACTGCACACAAACCAAGCCAGATGCGCCGTGATGCAAGGCACCCGCTGAGGTGGCGGTGCGCACACACGAAGCCACATGCGCCATTACGTGCCTCACGCGCTGAGGTGGCAGCGCACACACGGAGCCACATGCTCAATTGCGTGACACACGCGCTGAGGTGGCAGCGCACAGAAACCAAGCCAGATAGGCGGTTATGTGAGGAGCGTGCTGAGGTGCATGAACACAAAGCCACGTGCGCCGCTATGGGACGTACTGACGTGGCACAACTTCGGGAGAGAGGCTACGCCAGGTCTGGGATAGTGTTGAGCAAGATTCGTTTGTGGGAGAGGCGACTGCAGCAGACACTTCCGAGCGGGGCCTAAACCCCACGTTTCACCTTTTTTTTCAATGTGAGCGGCGATGGCCAAAGACACGAGAGTCGAGTTGTCCGTGTCCCAGGACAGAGGTGACATGTTTGTGAACTCCTCACTGCCCACCCCCTCCTCAGCCCAGTTGTCTGTGTCCCAGGACGGAGGTGACATAGTTTTTTGTGAACCCTCACTGCCCGACTCCCCCTCCCCTTCAGCCCAGTTGTCCGCAAGGTCCCAGGACAGAGAGTGACATATTTTGTGAACTCACCAGCAAGCCTGACCCCCTCCCCCTTCAGCCCAGTTGTCCGTGTCCCAGATAGAGGTGACATGTTTGTGAACTCCTCACTGCTCCGACCCCCCCTCCCCCTTCAGCCCAGTAAGTTGCAAGCCCCCGACAGACGACCTGCTTTCAAGCCGCATAGTAAATTGTCGCTCCCGACAAACCGCATACGCGAGTGCCCTAACTGCTCCGACCCCCCCCGTAGCCCAATACCCTTCAAAGCTTGACGCGTGACAGATGTCGAGTGCAGAAAAAGGTGGGTTCGCTTGCACGAAACGCTCCTCACAGGGTCGTCAGGGGCAAAGGTCTTCCTGTAACTGGCCTCCTGGATGTCGGAGTGCACCGGGCTGGCATCGCGCTTAGGATCGACTGCTCTTCTGGCGCCACTACGTTGTGAGATTTGCACTATGTTCGTTCTTGAGCGGCGTGCAGTGTTGAGGGAGAAAAAAAGAGGTTGTTTTCATTGGAAGGGAGCTGCTTCACTGAGACACCCGAAGATCCATCGTCGACAGAGCTGGTTGGGTAAGCGCCCGGAGCTGTTGTGGCGCGCCGTGATATGTGCGAAATGGAAGAAAGCGCATGGAGGCAGGGAAGAAAGGAAGTACCTCAGCCGGGCGTACTCGGCGTCGGCGTCTAGACGCGAGACTATGTCACGGTGCTCCTCCGGAGCAATGCCGAGATGCTTTTTCACACTCTCGAACATCATAGCGGACTCCTGCGTGGTGGAAAGGTGAGTCTGAGATTTAACGCAGGGAAGATGTTTAAATTCAAGAACGAGATTTGTGTTGCAAGGATGTTACTGCGCTGCCTCGCGAAACATACTGACGTAACCCTTTTCGGCAGAAGAGGGCACAGGCTTGAGTTCTACAACCTCCAGAACTGCCGAAAGAGGTTTTTTTTCAAACGCTGAGGGGTACCAATGTGCTTCACTGCATTCACTGCAACTTTGAAGAGAAATTAAGCAGCGTTGCGAGCGGCATGCACCTTGCTAAAGGTGAGGGCAAGGATTAGGGCACCTCTGTTGGCTTCTCCAAGAAGAGAGCTTTAAACATGGCCTCGTGGGCTTCGCGGTGCAGCCGTTTTCGCTTCTCGTCGATGGTCTCTGTCGTGCACAACAAATTTCTAAGAAAACATCCCATAAAGATCACAAGAAAGCAATTCAAGCAGGATGCGCAAACTAACCATCTTGTTTCCCATCCACTTTTTTGCTGCTCATAAACTTAAACATGTTGCTGTTGTTGCAGTTGTTGCTTTTGTTGTTGGTGCTGGTGTTGTCGTAATAAAAACTAAATAGTTCGTTTGCGAATCCCGTCTGTTTGGGCAGGAGATGCACTGGGTTCCAAGGCCCTCTGAACTGTGTCGCCTCTGACCTTGCGGCTCAGGTGAGCCACTGGAATATAACTACGTCTGGTCAAAATTGAAGTGATCTCCTCGCGATGAAAAAATTCTGGTACCTCGAGAGAAGCGTTGCTTGTTCAATGTCGGACTTTGAATATCACCGACCACTGACGTGAGACCAACTCAGTTGTGAGTTGAGAGAGGGAAACCAGAACTCCCCCCCACGCCAGCTGAAACCAATGAGAGCAGCGTGAGTCGTGTTCACGAGAATTCAGAACGAAGAGATCCTCTCCATCCTCGTTCAACTGCAGGTACATCGTCAGATACATCTAGATATTAATCGCGCGGCATAAATGACCCGAGAGCTCTCGACCATGGAAAATGCTGGCTCCAAGACCACCAGCCCAGTGCTGCGCAAATCCGACGTGGCACCGGTAGCTACCGGCAGTGACCCCCCTGAGCTGTGACCGGCAGGCTTGGGCGCTCGCAGGGCACCCCGGAGCTGCGCGCGCGCTCTGCCCTTGGCGGTCCTGACCCCCCATTTAGCATTTTTGATTTTAGACCGGAAACCTCCTCCCGTTTCGGTTTCCTCACGCCGACGGGGGACCTGCCCCCTGTATTACATTCCTCGATGCATTATGACAGATGATAGGCAGTCATGACTTACAACATCATTCGGTACGATAACATAGTACAATTTAATTACACTCTAGCTTACTACAAAGCGACTGGCATGCCGACCAAGCAACAGAGGCATCCGATATTACACGGATCATGAGAAACCCGAAATATACTAGCTATATGAGGGTGGGGTAAGAGATGGTACGACAGCTGCCATAAGGCAGCAGCCGAAGGACAATGGCCGCGGATAATATTACCAGAGCGGTAAGGGCTGGTGGCTTGCGCCGCCAAGTTATTACGAAGGGAAGATTGTCTGTGAGGGGCGCGTGTCGCAATGTCATCATCATAACGTGTGACACTGCGACCGCAACTACGATGCTTCAGGTTGAGTGACACAAGGAGTCACCTACTACTAGATACTACTATAGGGTACCTAATATTGTACTCTACGTGACACTACCTGACTACGAAGTGGTCACTAAAGATGAAGCACTACCTGCTGGATGTGACACACCGTGTGTCACTTCCTGTTAACTGTACTAGTACTCCGTACAGTACGGGTGTCACAGGTTTAGGGTTTCCGGCATAAAGCCGAGACTATCTTATGTTTATTCTGACTTATGCAAACACCGAAAGTGAAAGCATTCTGACTGCAACCCGATATATACCCGTAGCTATATATCTCACAGGTTATGGTGCGCCAGGCACCTTCCACTACTTTTGGTAGCATGATTGGCTAAACGCCTCCGCTTGGTGGGGCGTTGGGGGCCTCATTTGATGGTTGCGCTATGAGGACTCGCGGTTAAGGCGCGCATCGTTACGGAGTAGTTGTGTTTATCGCTGCAGCGTACCCTACGTGATTTTTTTTGGATGTCCACGGGATTTTCGTTTTGACTGGACCTGATCAATCTTTGTCACGGACTTCTTGCGCAACGTGTACTTCGACTTCCACATTTCTACAATTGGGATTTCACAGTTACGGACGTTTTGACTGCTTTTGCCATTACCATTATTTCCGCGAGTTCCTCCTCTCCGCGCCATCGCCACCTTACCCCGACGTACCCACCTATAGGATGTTTATCATGAGTGTTTCTTCGCACGCTACGCCTCCCA
>LGRX02007261.1:0-40737 GCA_001247695.2 Cymbomonas tetramitiformis | reverse complement strand
ATATTAAATCGAGAGGCGTCTCGAGTGGGGCGCTGTGAAATATTGGCATATTGAATCGAGAGGCGTCTCGGGTGGAGCAATGTGAAATATTGACACATTGAATCGAGGTGCGTCTCGGGTGGAGCGGTGTGAAATAATGCTATATTAAATCGAGATGAGTCTCGGGTGGAGCGGTGTGAAATATTGGCATATTGAATGGAGATGCGTCTCGGGTAAGGCGCTGTGAAATAATGCTATATTAAATCGAGATGAGTCTCGGTGGGGCCTTTATGAAATATTGGCATATTGAATCGAGATGCGTCTCGGATAAGGCAATGAAATATTGACACATTGAATCGAGGGCGTCTCGAGGTAGGCCAGCGTGAAATAATGCTATATTAAATCGAGAGGCGTCTCAAGTGGGGCGCTGCGAAATATTGGCATATTGAATCGAGAGGCGTCTCGGGTAAGGCGCTGTGAAATATTGACACATTGAATCGAGGTGCGTTATCACATATTTTTGAGAGGCACAAAGGTCTTGGGGCATAAAGATCGATTGGTTGTAATAAATCAATACATTGAATAAAGCGATCCAAATGTAATGTCTTCATTCCCTAATAGTGATTCTTCTAGAATAATTGGAATGAGGAGGGCGCACGGCACCAATTTCTTGAACATGTTGAGCCAAGGCATCACGACGATCTCCACGATAATTGCGAGCAATGATCAACTCCTCAGTTGCACTCAAGTCACTACGCCCATTATCTGCTGCGGGAGAAGAAGGATCAAGGATATCACTCGTGGTCCAAATCCTCGATTCGGGTAGGTCATCATGCTCATGTGCGCCGTTTGCAGACCAAGTTGACGGTGTACGCAAAGGAGAGTCAAGTTCTTCCTCGGACACGGTTGAAGTGTCAATGCAATAATTATGCAAGCTACAACAAGCAAGGAATAAGGCCACCGCACGGCCAGGCGTTTCTCGAGGAGCATTGTGCGACTTGTCACCAGCCTTCTTTTTTGTTCCCAACAAGCTGCAAATTAGAGGACGGTGCAAGACACCAAATCTTTGAAACATGATGCCAAAAGTACATTCGATATTGTTTCTGGTGACAGATTGGTAATAATTGAAATCATCTTGGAACTTTGGGAGCATCTTACCCGGATATGGTGTAATGATGGAGTCTGGAGCAATTCCTTTGTAGGCCTCATCCCCCATCACATAGAATGGCAGTGGCAACTTTCCAGCAATAAGCTTCTTACCAAAACTAGTCATCGCAATGGCGAGGGAATCATTGGTGTTACCCTTCGCTGGCAAGGAAACATAGATCACACGCCGTTGCCCATCACAAATAACTTGAGCATTCAAACTATGGAATCCTTTACGGTTGTAAAAAGAGCGGGCATCCACATGTTCTCTTTTGATCGGAGCTCGAATCTCAATAGCAACTCCATCCACAGCACCAACACAATTATGCATAGTGCCATTCGACCTTTTAAGCATCCCCTTGGCCAGCTCTTGTAAGGCCACTGGGTCGTCCATAGGAAAGACAATGGGACAAACTTTGGGAATAGCATAAACACATTCCCAAAGCATGGCATAAAATTGGTAAACTGAAATCCCATGCATGTCGATGATGTCATATAAATGGCCTCCAGCCAAATAGCGCAAGGTGACGGATAACTGTAGATGTCTGTAATTGGGAATGCGTTTGCGAGAAATTGCTCTACGCCTACTAGGCTTATCCCCAAAAGAAGATGAAAGTTTTTGAACAAGGTTTTCAAATGCTTCCTTCGACATCTTGTATCTACGGCGGAAGTCTTTTTCTGTTAAGGAGGCTAACCTATCGTCCCAATTCATGTATTCTCTTTTCTATACTGCTGCCCTGGTTTTTTTGCCTCCCCACATTTTTAGTGTTGTGGTGTCACTTAGTGCTGGTTCAAGGTGGCCAGCAGATCGTCCAGTATATCGGCGATAACCACTCGCCAACACGAAGAAGTTCATGCTGGAACTCTTGCCCACTCCACGTGTAGGAGGACGAAGTGCCTGCAATAAAAGGAAACATAAAAACACAAGAGACGAAATGTTAGCACACTATAAATCATGGTCACGATATACGGGTGTGCAACAAAAGGTGTTGATGATATTGGAACTGAATAAAGTTGTGGGAGTTATTGCTAGAAGTATGATTGTAAGAGGTGTTATAACATAACAACATATGTTACAATATGATGGTATCGGGGTAGAGTGACTATAACATATGTGAAATATGAGAAGAAAGTATGCTATTCATTATTATTATCAATAAAGGTTTGGGTTGAAAGGGGGGGGTGTCACCGATAGGTGGGACCCTAACCAGCTTCCAAGGTGTCCAAAAACCATATTGTTGAAATAAAGGTGCATATGGTGAAGAAAGGTGCATATGAGTGCATATGATGTGTTCAAGATTGGGTGGTATGCTTATGACAGCTATTGATAACTTATGACAAGTAAGGGATGATAAGTATGCTTAAGAAGTGAAGCAAGCATGCAAAGTGAACACAAGTTTGTTTCAGATACTTAAAATATAAAAAAAGGAAACTATGTCATTAGTAGAAAGGTACAATGTTCCTATGCTATAGCTGCTGGCACACCGGTCCATGCGTGAACAAGGCTAGCCTTGTTGGCATAAACCCCCCAGCACCACCTGTGTGCATCACCGGTGAGGAGGACCTCGCTGCACGCATGCCGAAAACGCGCGTTAAAAAAGAATATGTCCTCATCGTGTATGTGGAAGCCGCATCTGTGTGAAGCTTGGCACCAATCACCTCCTGTGATCGTGCCAAGAGGGTTCCCTTGGCGGTCGAAAGCGATCTCTTCGATGCTTTTTAGGTTAGTCATAGTGTCCTCAAGGTCAAACTTATCCATATGGATCTTTGCCCAAAAATCGCAAGTGACATAACTTTGCAACAAGGGGTACCCTTTATAAAAAGGGATCTGTGCATCTTGCGCAGCAGCCCTTTCAATCTCGAACGCGCTCTCGAGAAAAGGGACATGCGACAAGGGTTCGAAGATCTCCGTGCGCAAGCGTCGCATTTGGCCTAGCCAAGAAGTGTACGCCGGCGTGAACTCGCCAAAAGGATGCGCAGCAGAAGGGAAGGCGAGAATATGCTTAGGGTTGGGTCGATAATACCCCCACTTGGGCCAAGGAGAGTCCTTAGGCTCTTGATACCTGTGTGACATTCGTGGTGAGGATGAAGGTGAAGAGGGCGAGACATCGAAATATTTTAAGCATCACGCCCGAGAAGGAGAGGGCAAACCTGTAACGTGGCCCAAGGGTGTAAGTTATTTTTGATTGGAAGCCTTGGTCAGGGCCTCTGGCGAGTTCATGATGGGCGGAGGCTCCCCAAGTCATACACGCAATCACGCGATTGCGTTCGCGACGAGTCGTGAGTTGGGGGACAGAATAACGTCCACACAGCGGCTTCATGGAGCCATAGTCCAAGAAGAGATCACATGAGGCCTTGTCGTCACGATAATATTCCGGCAAAACCGCACCCACTTTCCCTGGCTGATCAAAATATGGCACTTCCCCTCTTTCAAGATCGCCCTTGCGAATAGTTGGCCACGCACTAGGGCAAGTCATGGCACTATCATAAGGGACCGCGATCTTGTTCCAAACAGCAGTCGAGCCCTTCATTACAGCGTTGATATCTAAAGGCATCGTAGTGGACCGGATGCCAGCGACTTACCCGAAGCGGAAACTGGCGGCTGAAAATACGAAATACACTTCCCGTCAACTCAGCGAAAAAAAAAAACACCTGCCACGCAGTCCCCTTGCCTTCGGAAAACAAGCCGCCTGATGTTGACCTTGTGTTTAAACGGGAATCAATTGCTAACGATGACACGATGGACGCCACGTAGACGGTGAATGTCGGTCGCGATGTCGGTTTCCCCCAAAAATTTCATCGTTAGTCCTGGTCACGCGACAGCGACATCCGACACGACACGACGACATAGTTACATCGCGACAAAGTTCCCAAACCAGGACTAACGACGGGCCTGACAATGTTCGACCTCCTCCGAGTTTCCCGAGAAATAGCGCTGCCGCTACGGCCAATTCTCGCATAAACTCTCCCCCCTCCGAAGTGGGGTACCCAGACTAGCAAATTAAATTGTTAATTGCAATTACTATTTGCTGTACACTTACAAGAATATTTCTCCACACAAATATACCAAGTTAATAACTTGTTTCCAATTCAGCACTAATGTTATTCTCACTAACTCAGAATGGTTCTCACTAACCCGAAAGTCTAAGTCAGTCTAGCCCGCTGCAGCATCTAATCTTCCCAGAAGCTGCAGCCTACCTCCTACACCAAATGCAGGCTGGCTTAGACTACCCCACGGCTCTGAGCATTGCCCAGCTTCAGTGCAGCCTGGGCCATGAGCAGAGGCAACTCCAGTCTGCGTTCTCTGGACAGTTCTCCATACCCTCGGGCGCGTTCGGGAACGTTACGCGGGGTGAGATAATAATGTCACTTCTTTATCGTGAAAACGTGACCCGGTCGGCGTTTAGGAACTCCGTGAACTCGCAGAATCAGATCCCACCGCGCCCCATGACGTGTCGAGAAAGATATCGGCACGTCACGCTAATATAATTTAAAGACACCGCCCCGTCAAGTTTAATATAATTCACAATGCGACCTATCAACGTCGAATGCTATCTTCATGAGGCCACAATAAAATTAATTACAGTAGTATTTTTATCACTTTTTTAATTAATTTATTATAGCTGGAAAAAACACATGGTTAAAAATAATGTTGGAAATTAAATAATGTTCCATCCCCGACGTCTGTATAAAGGTAAAGATAAATTATAAATTATTTAATTTTCCACGACTGACACCAAGGTGATAAAGATAATGATAAAGTATAAACTATTAAATCCCCACGATTCCCAAGAAGGTGATAAAGCTAAAGAAAAAAAATATAAATAATTCGACTCATCCGTCCGACGGGGAAACTGACAATTTGCCTCACCGTGCTGTTATATTTCGCCCTCACCACGCATACGGAGTTACAGGCTGACATCGTTGTTTTGATTATGTCTGCCTTTGCAGGGAAGTGCATTATCTGCAAGCAGCTAGAGCTCGTTGCTGAGGCTCTCGGTTCCCGCCTTTCGTTCACGTAGGGCGTACTGTATGTACACTAATAATATTGAGTATCGATGCATATTGTACTACGATATATTTAAAGTGATGATTTGTTATGTTGAAGTTAATAACATGATGTGCTATGGATATGATTATGTGGAAATAAACAGCACTTAATACCATGATCTGCTGCATGAATATGATTATCGGCAGTTAATTTCATGATCTGCTGCGAATATCATTATCGACTGTGCCACAGATCGGATCATTCGTTATTATTAATTCACTATCTGCTGACTGTATGTTGTGAATAACAGTATTTGTACGAATACAGAACCGTAATTTTGCTTATCATAATATCGGATGCATCTCACCGCATTATTTCATCTCACCGCATTATTTCAGCGAACCAGCGAACCAGCGAACCAGCGAACCAGTTTGGGCGTGTATGGGGCTACATTTTGAGCTATCAAACGTAGGCATACAGCCAGTTTTGCGTTGAAAAGAATACACGCAGTAAACGGTAGAGATTGATAATACGACGAAAGGAAATGTTTAAAATAAATATTGTTTCATGGCGTTCATGTGATTGATAAATGATAAAATAATCTTTTAAATCAATTGCTTCGTGGGATTGTACATCGTGTTAAATAAAAAATAAAAAACTTTAATTAAATAATTCGAGATCGCGAAAAAGTTTAACACTCTTAATTCTTTATCACCTGACCTCAGATACAATAAAAAGTGATAAAAATACCACTGTATCTCGGAAGGTGTCACGGTCGAATTTCAAATACCTCGGGGTCGAATTTCAAATACCTCGCGGGCTCGCACGACGGGTTGCAACAGAAACACCTGTAGATCTTTTGAAAACTTTCTTTACGTTAAGTAGGGTTTCTCTTATCCGTGAGTGCTGCGTTCATCTGATCATGCGGGAGGAAGAATATAACACTGACGAGGAGGAAGTACCAAGCTCTGACTGCTCCCCTAGCGTTGTCCGAAGGTCCATTTCGCCACATGTGCAAGCGTCCACGGCCGAGGGCGGTCCAATCCCCAACTCACGAAACGGATAAAGAGAACGCCCCTCCAGCCAACGCAGCAGGATTCCTTAGAGGTCCGATTCAACAACACCAATTTGATTTTGACGAAGATAGTGAAGAATCCGACGAAGAAGACGCGACTAGCCCAGCTCGGAAGGTTTCCAGTTTCCAGCACCCAATCGTAACCGAGTGGCAAAACGTCTCCGGAGAGTCCAATGTAGGTCCTCAGGCTCAGGTTGCAACACAGGGAGAACTGGGCAGCACTGCGAATGACGCACCGATATTAACAAGGACCGATTCGTGGAAAACAACTATTGACGACTCTCACGTGATGTTGGAAGTAGCTGGAGAGGACGCGCACGCACTTCAGAGTTTAAAGTGGATATCTGATGAAATCATTCAGGTGCGCTCGACAGCATGAAACCCTGCGTTTTGTTGAGCGATGAACGGTATGTGAAACATATACGTATCCACTTGTCTGCCTATTTTCAGGGTTTTGACTTCGCCAGGATTTCATATCCTTCGAATCTCTAGCGACTTGACCACCACTAATGTGCAGTGAGTCTGTGACTTGCCAGGTCGGAGTTCGCGGTGTTGTCGCAGCGTCCAACTCTCGTGTGCAGGCCCACCAGCTCTAGGGGAACAAACTGCATGCCCAAGTCCTCGTGCTTGGCCCGCACCCTTGCAAGTACTGCTTAACAGTGCTAACTTTCCACTGCTTCACTACACACCCATAAACATAGAATGCTGCAATATAATCATCAGTTACGGGCTTTATAAACGGTTCAGCTACTCCCATCAAACTCATGAACTTTTCAAAAGCTGTTCTGCCTGTCTTCTGGCCTTTTGCCGTGCCCTCCTTGATGTACAGCTCTTGCACCCTTCTCAGCATCTCCCACATCACGGCTGACACACCTGTGCGCACACAATGTTTTCAATCAAAGAGTCCCGGCACCATGCCGAAGGGACATCTCACCACTACAACCGCCCACCGGGTCGGCCCGCAATCCCGTCTCTCCCCCAACTTTCCCGTGGGCGAGGTAAACAATCTCGATCCCGCCGGAAACCGAAAGTCATGTTGCACTTGGAACACGCCCGGGTACTTCAACACAAACCGCCAGAACGGGTAATCAGTCCAAAACGGCAGCACAAACACTGCTGCTGTGTCCAACGGTTGTGCCCGCTTTTCTTCCAAAAAGTGTTTCAGTATTTCAAGGATCATCGAGAAAGGCGGGTTGCAAAACACTTGCTTCCCTCTCCAGGCCTGCCGCCGGCAATCATCCCGCACTGACCAGAAGTGTCTCAAGTGGGCGTTAGCCTCATGCACATCCACGCACGCCTCGACATCAAACAGACCCAACTTCTGCTCAATCCGATCAAACACCGGGTCCACGATCTTCCAATCATCCCTGTCTAAGAGGAAATGCTCCGCACACTGCCACCTATTCAGGTGCCGAAAGAACTGGCGCCGTTTCCCTCTACTCAGGAGGTCCGCCAAGATGTTTTCCTTCGTGCCAATCCACTGCGGGGCCAATCTCACATCGAACTGCACCGTCAGCCTTAATATTTCTTTCAGCAAGGGAATCACCGTCCCTGTTCCAAAGAACTTACTCGACCACGCCAGTGCACTAGTGTTATCTGTGAAGAACACCACGGTGCAACCCACCAACAACGGTCCCCACAACCACAATGCGTAGTATATAACATACAACTCTAAATAGTTTATGTGGCTTGACTCCTCATCCTGAAAGGGAGAGAAGCTCTCCTTTTACCACGTCTTAACTTGATCCCAGGATACCGAGAACCACCAGCCATCAAAGAAACCTCCCATCCCGTAGCACGTAGAGGCATCTAGGGAGAAGAAATCCGTAACAGCAACGGGTCGCCGCTGCAACATCACAGCCCTCCCGTTCTGTTCCCCAGCCAGTTTCTTCCACCACTTCAAATCAAGGCTCAAGCTACGTGGCAAATGAATCCACTACTACTTGCCTTCGGCCTTTGCCACCGACACCGCATCATACGCACGTCGCAAGTAAGTTCTCGCCCCATACATCACTTGGGCACAGAACGACAGCTTTCCAACCAGGGACTCCAGAGCCCTCACACGAACCGCTTTCTTCGAGAAAGCCATCGCCTCACACATCTCTCCAACCGCCTTCAATCGCTCCTTTGACACGGAGGCCGAGCACTCACCCGTGCCCCCCGTGTTGGTGTCCAAAACCACACCGAGAAACGTCAATCGCTGCACTGGACCTTCCAGTTTGGTCTCTGCCACCTCAAAACCCAGAAACCGCACGAGATCCAATGCTAGATCCAGCCCCCTCTGACACTCTTCCCGAGTACCCACAATCAGGAAGTCATCTAAATATACCACCAGGGACACGCCCCGTGCTTTCAATGCCCGACTCACCGCTTGTGTGATGTCATGAAAAATCTGTGGCGCCGTAGTTAGCCCCATCGCCAACCGTGTGTCCATATAACAAGACCCTTGCCACTCACATACCAACCACTTCCACAACTCCGGTGCCACTCCCACAAACCGATACGCTTTTGATAAGTCCAACTTCCCCAGCCAATAGCCTGGGCGCATCAATCCGTACGCATCCTCGAGTGTGGCAAACTTCCGGGCGTGCTTCTCACAAGCCGCGTTAATCGACTCCCCGAACGGGCGGGAGTAATCATGTATTTTTCGAGCCTTAACGGTCCCGTCTCCTTTCACAGACACCACCAATCCCAATGCCGAAATATGGACTGCCTCTTGGCGGGGGATACGCACCATCCGCCCCGCATCCGTCTCTTCACTCATCTCCATCGACATCAGGTGCGCGTGCTCTTCCCGCACATAGTTTTCCACCTGAAAGGGCTCCGACACGTCCCCGTGCTCCCACGACACACCCGTGGCAATAAATCTCACCACTTGGGTTGCTTCTGGGTCGCCGTATAACACGGACGCCCATCTTTGAGCTTGCATCGTTAGCGGGGACACCGACGCCCCTACGTCCTCAACCGCTTGTATATACTCTCGATGCGTGGCTAACGACACCCCGTAATAAGCCAACGGTACAAGCTGTAACAGTAAGAAAGACAACCGAAATGCTGCCGAGAACGAGAAGGCTTTATTTTTCAATCTCTTACCCATAACGGGTTCAATCGCACCTTTTTTGACGTCTGCCAAAGTCTCGGAGCGCGGCGGTGGCCCAGACTGGCCACTGCCCAACGCTAGTCAGCTCTGCGTACACTCGTGCGCGGGGTGCTTGCCGTCACACTTCGAACACGCGTGTGCAAAGTTGCACACGCGCCTGATGCACTGGTTGCCTTCCGCGTTGTAAAAATCGCAATATTTCACGCGTTGGCCCTTTCCGCCCTTGCCGCCGGTTTTCCGCCGCCTTTTCCAGCATCAGGTTTCGGGTGTTTCGGCCATCGGTTCCAAGGTTCAGTGCCACGACCCCCCGCAAAGGGGGCGTCCTTCTCCTTAAACGCCTTCATGTCCAGCCGATACAGGAGCTCCGGCGGTTTCCAAGAAGTCAACTTGCCTTCCTTCATGTGTTCGCGCACTTCAGTGTCAAAATCATACACATCAACCCAAGCGTAACGCTCATCCAAACTCACAGTCATCCAAGTCACATACTCTTTGTATGTGCTCCTGTCATCATCACCGCCAATGCCGTCATACTGTTCCCAAGCCTGATCAAGCCAATCCGAACGTGACAGCCTAGGCACTACTTGTGTGATAATCGTGCCATCAGGGCCCTCCACCATCTGTTTCCTAACCTTCGACTTCGCTCTTTCCTTCATTTCAAACTGGGCCAAACGTTTACTATTCTCCTTACCAGCCGAGCCTTCCAGTGCCGTCTTGAACTGGAGCATAAACTGTGCCGCCAGCTCCGAAGAAGAGGCCTTCGAGCCTTCCGGAATCCCCATCCCCGGGGGGACAGTCTCAGTGGGACCCTTAGAGAATTCCTTTTTCAAATCTTTCACAACGCTGCCAAGATCCTCAAGAAAAGCTGAAGCCCGTTCCGGGAGTTCCAAATCTGCCTGCGTCTCGCCTTCCTCTGCGATCTCAAAGCGTTGCACCCCGCAGCACCGCATCCAATAACTGGACAGCAAATGATTGTGCTCCTTCACGGGGGACTAGATATACCGTACTGCCCCCTGTATGACATTCCTCGATGCATGTGACAGATCATGACTGCATTATTATTCGGCTCGAGACCGCGAGTCATAGCGACAGAGACCGCGAGTCACAGCGATAGTGACTGCGAGCCACGTGTTAGAGTACTCGAGCATCACCGTAGCCGTACTCGTACAGCCTTACACAGCGCACGTAGCATATTAAGCTACTTAGACTCTCAGACTCTCATATGTTATATCTTTTACAGACATATTATCACCGTTTTGAGCCTCATATTTCTGCGTACAGCGATAGTATTAAAACACTGATATACATAATATTCTACCCTGTATGTGTTTCAAACTATCTATTAGGATATGTTTTACCACGACGTACCGCTGCAATTTCTGATGGCACTACAAATTTCAAACTAGCCGCCAAACGCGCATCGAACTGGCGGTCAGTAAAATTACTTGAAAATTACCTTTTACACTTGCACTAACCCTCCGCAGGTCGGGCCGGCGTTAATTTTACCTTGCCCCAACCTTTTATGAGTGGGAATTCACTTACGATTGCCCTCTCGGCTTTTATTTCAACTTCAATGTCAAATCGCGTTCCTTAATTATCGCATGGTCAGCTAAATTTTGGGGGAGGCCTTAGTTTTTAGCTTAATTACGACCATTTACCGCGGAAGCGCTGACAAATTTTCCAAAAATTAACAAATCTTAACGAAAATTTACATCTCAACCCCTACGAGAACGACTTGCGCAACATCGCCACCTTCACCGCCACCAACGGTCCGGAAGGTCTACCATGTCCTCGTTCACGCCAACTAAAACTCCGGGATCCCAACCACCAACCGACGAGCGTCAACAACATGCTCAACGACGTTTATTTACTTCACGTCAACCTCTTCCGCCATCTCCAACAAACGAAGAAATCTCCATCACGACCAACGCCCTTCTTCAAGATGTTCATGCACTCACCGCCACTGTCGCTGAGCTCTCCACCACCGTCACCTCGCTTGTAGTAGCATTTCAGCGTTCATCTGCCCAATCCGACGAGATCCACGAGAACTACGTCACGAAGGAGGAACTCAACGACATCAACCAACTCAAGGAGACCATCATCAACGACTTGATCAAAGTCCGAGACGAGTGCGTCAACGCCACCTCACTGGCTCGCACTGTTGCGAGTAGAACTACTTCATCTTCGACGCCATCTTCAGTCGTAATTACTTCGGACAAGATGTTCGACACCACCAAGGAATTGGAAACTATTCCAGAGGTAACGCCATTGGAACATCGAGATGGACAAGAACTTCCTCCAATCAAGATCAAGCACATCATGGAACTACATGGGAAGCGTGTAGAGGGGGAGTATCCTTATTAAATACAACTGTATTCCTTAAGTACCTTCTGTATTTTGCCAGGATTTACCAGTATTTCGGAACGCTTCCCATGTAGTGAGCACCTACGGTTATCTATGGCAGATCTGCATAAGCCGACACCGTGATCCTTGTTATTACCGCCGTACCTGCATCCCATGCCCGCCTTGCATTGCTCGCTTCCCAGCTCGCAAATCAGTTATCAATTGAATGATTGTGTGTTGTCATAAACTGAGAATCAATGTTATAGTAAATGTAAGTTTCACTTTGTGACAACTGTGAACTTATGTGAACTTATGTAGATTTCTGGAATTTTGCGATTTTACCCTGGTTTGTGAACTTATGTAGATTTCTGAAAAATCTGCGATCTTGAAACACGGCTTGTCATTAACTGAGAATCATCATTATAGTAAATACAAGTTTCTGTTTGTGACACAGTCCGGTGGTACACATCTGGAAATTTTGCGATCTGGAAATATAGTTTGTCATAATTAGAGAAGTAGTATTATAGTAAATATAAGTTTCTATTTATGACAACTATGAATTTGTGTAGACTGATCTGTGATTTTTCCTCACAGTGCGATTTGAGCCAGATCTGTGATCGTTGTGATCGTTGTGATCGCTGTGATCGGAGCTGATGAGATTACGGGTTGCCATGCTTGTCATTATTAGAAATTGATCTATATAGTAAATCTAAGTTTCACTTTCTGACACGCAACAGCTGCAGTGTGATTTATTGAAAAAGTGAGGCAATGGTTACCTAAAATATCGGCAACAATCTTTCCGGTCTCCAATTGTTCCTTTTGTTGCTTTTGGCGTTTCATGCTTTTTTTGCGATCGCGATCCTTGTCATAAACTGAGAATGGTGTATATAGTAATTTTAAGTTTCTCTTTATGACAAAACTTGATTCCTTTTTCTCTTCCGATATCTTCATGGCGACACAGAATTTTTGGGGGAGTCGTTTATGATAGATTATTCAAGTGTATACTTCGCTTTTCATCGTTGAAACATAAGATAGGCAACCCTAAAACGTGTATTTTACCAACGGACGTGTGCCCGATACGGTGAAAGTGTGCATGATTTATTTTTCATTTTTTACACACCGTTTGCATTTATTTTGGCATTATTTTGCTAATTTCAGACGATGCCTCCCTCTGATTCGTTCGGGCGATTTAGTTTTGCTATTTTAATTCCGCGTGCTGGATAAAATTGTAAATCGTCAGATTTGTGTAGATATCTTGTGGTTTAAAATAAGTATGGTATAATATATAATTTTGGGGGAAATGTTAATGAAATAAATATTTCGCGTTTGACGTCGTTTACACTTTATATTAAGACTGAAGTATACGTTTATAAGAATTGTATATGTATATATTTAGAACCGATCATGTTATTACTATTTATATATCTGTGAAATCGTCGTAACTAAAATTTATACGAATGTGTGATATAATTAAATTTTCGCATTTTGTCTGAAAATAAAATTCGGATATTTCTGAAAATATATATTTATTTTTTTGGTAGTAAGTGTATCGTTACATACTAATGATTCCAAATCATTTACACTATCATTTGAACAGTGAACGCTCAAAGTATTTATATCCACAAAACGTTAACTGCGTGTGTAATTGTATCCGTCTGAAAATAAAATTCGGATATTTCTGTTAGCATATATATATATATATTTGGTAAGTGTATCATTTATACTGTCATATGAACAATGAACGCTCAAAGTATTTATAACCACAAAACGTTAACTGCGTGTATAATTGTATCCGTCTGAAAATAAAAATTCGGATATTTCTGCAAACATTTATTTAGATTTTTGGCAAGTTTATCGTTTATACTAATGATTTCAAAAAATATTTACTGTCATATAAACAGTTAACGCTCAATGCATTTATAACGACAAAACGTGAATTGTGTTTATAATAATATCCATCTTGATATTCGTTTATAATACTGCACCACTATTTTATTCGCCACCATGTTTATACCGTACTGCACTATTTATATTTTATGTTACTGCTGCACCTCGTTTTATATACTGCTGCACTACTATTTTGTACTGCTGCACCTCGTTTATACTGCTGCACCCCCATTTTCGTATTGTGTACTGCTGCACCACAAAGAGTGAAAGTCGGACTGAATAGAAAGATTTTGTTATTCTGTTACAAGTCACGCTGATTATTGTGCTCACCTACCTCGTCCACGTGCTCATCGTACCGCTCCTCTTCGGCACTGCCGGTCATCTACTGGTCGTCCTTCTGGTGACAGGCTGGTCGGATTATTATGAAGATCAAGATCTTACGACCGGAAGGTGACCAGAATTGCAAATGAGGAGCCGGAAGGTGAGCACGTGGATGAGATAATTTGCACAAAGGTGAGCACGTGGATGAGATAATTTGCACGTAGATGACGACGTGTATGAGATTTTTTGAACGTAAGAGATGACGTGTATGAGATTTTTTGAACGTAAGAGATGACAATGATGACAAGATTTTTTTCAGACTTTAAAAAAGGTAGAGAAAAAATGAAAACATTTCGCGATCTGCAGGCTGCAGTTTTTGACGTTTTAAGGCTCTGTTTTCGCCCATTTTTTGGCAGTATTTTTCGCGGGTGTCATAAAGTGAGATTGATGTATTTAGTAATATTAAGTTCCACTTTATGACAAACCCATATGGGCCATTTAGGGTTTAAAATCTCCGGCTCAATTTTTTGCGATTTTGACATTTTAAAGTCATTTTTTGAGTTTTCCGATTATGTTTGAGCAACTTTTGGCTGTCTTTGGCGTCATTTGTCACAATTAGAGATTGATGTATATAGTAATATTAAGTTCCACTTTGTGACAAACCCTAATTGACCATTTCGGAGCAGAAAATCTTCGGCTCAATTTTTTTGCGATTTTGACCTTAAGACCTTGTCACAATTAGAGATTGATGTATATAGTAAATCTAAGTCTCACTTTATGACAAATAAATAACTTAAAGGTTATATTGCATGTATATACCAATAATGGCTCGTAGCGAAGCCTTGAAAGTCGCCCAAAAGCGGTATAGAGACACCCACATAGATCAAGTGAGAGAGCTTGTAAAAAAGTCTTCAAGGAGATTTTACGCCCTACATAAGGATGAGATCAATGCCAAAAGACGAGAAATGTATAGACTGAAAAAAGAGGCAGAAAAAATCTTTAGAATATAGATTTTTTCCATTTCGTCCATGTCTATAAACTACTTAAAGAAAAGAGAAGTACATGTATATAAGAAAGATGTCCCACCAAAGTGTTGTCACTATGTATGATGATACTCGTCCCCTTCAAGATATGATCAAGATCAAATTGAATCCCAATTCTAAATCACCAACGAGCGATAGCATAGGTTTCTATAAAGATACAAGCAAGCAATATAAAGGCATAGAACCAAACAAAAAATATAATGTCGGCATCCTTGGTGGTAAAGTCAACGACATGATTGTGGTAGATTTGGATACCAATAAGTGGGATATGGATAATCATCCATGGACTCTTGCTTTTGGAAAAGATCCAAGGGTGTTCAATACCTATACCGCTCAATCTTGTAGAGGAGGATTTCACTTGTATTTTAAATATGACAAGGATTTTGCCCGTTCAAGGAGTGCCCATGAAATTGACATCATCTCAAATAGAAGATACATTGTAGCACCACATAGTCACATATATGATATAGATAAGGGCATCATTCACAAGGACTACACCGTTTATCATGATACATCCATCAAGGAAATGCCGGAGGCAATAAAGCAATTCTTGTTGGAACACATTTACACATCCACTTCTAAAAAAAATGAAAAAACCGGAAATTTTGAGATCAAGCCTCAAGAGGAATACACTCAAGAAGGAGAGGTGTATTATGACTTAAGCGATAAAGACATTGATAACATATTGAGCATGCTACCTCATAACATCATTGATACATACCAAGATTTTCGGCTCTTTACCAATGCCATGAAGGGATTGAATCAAAATACAAAATGGGATGAATTTTCAAAGACCAAACCAAAGTATGATCATGATAACAACATCAAGATATGGAATGCATGCAAACCCAATGAGTTCGACTCAATCTCATGGCTACTATCCAAAGCTAAAAAGAAGATAGCCATTAATCATCATAAAATGAAAAGACTTCCAAGGAACAAGATCAAACCTCATGATGCCATAAGGCGTCCGAAATTACAAAAGAAACAAGGATCGGACATTTTAGCACGCGATACATCATACATCATCAAGTCGGGTTGTGGGACCGGCAAGACGACAACTTTCATGGATCACGTCAAAGCCAATCTTCAAAAGCGAAATGGAATGAAGATCATTAGCATTGTATCAAGAGTAGTTTTAGCGGAAAAGCATTATGATGACTTTAATCAAGCCGGAATTAGTTGCAAAATCTACAAGGATAAGGATGTGTCATTGAAGCAAGGAGACAACATCGTCATTACCATAGATAGCTTGTCAAATTTACTTCTTTTAAAATTTGATTTTAAAGACTACACAATTTTCATGGATGAGTGGAATTCAATATATGATCATTTAATCGGAACTGAAACATTGAATACCGTTAGAGCAAGTCTTTACTATTATCTAAAACATGATGTGCTCAACAAATGTAAAAATTACATAGCGGTTGATCAAGATATATGTGACGATTCTATTGAGTTCTTAAACAAAGTGAATAAGGAATACACATTTATCTACAACAAGCACAAACATTTTTCGGGCGTTCCGATCTATGAGATTGAAAAGGAGGAAGACTTTAAAAAGTTGATATTAAAACACGAGAAATACTTGGTACCAATGGACTCCGCCAGCTTGGCCAAAGAATTGTATGCTTATCTAAAACCACACCATCCCGATTTAGAATTAGTCACAAAAGAAACCGACAAGATACCTAATTTTAACACTACCAATAGGATCATCTATAGTCCCAAAGTAGTCTATGGAATAGATAGCAACACCGATATGAAACGACCTGTGTTTGCATTATACAAAGAACATACCATCAACCCATTAGGCATGGCCCAACAAGTAATGAGAGAAAGAAACCCGACATGTGTATATGTCTTCTTTTATAAACAACAATACGAAGCAAACCCGAGTACATTAGATGATGTAAGGAAACAATTACAAGATACTAAAAAAATGGGGATTCAATATTTCAATGTGTCGGCATATCCCAAGGATATGACCGATGAATATTTAGAATGTCTTGCAAGGTTTGAGTATAAGAAGCTTTGTTACGAGACTAATAAACGAGCTCACTTCATTAACATAATGAGAAATCAGGGGTTCGTATTTGAGAACCAATATCTTAAAGCACAAAGGTTGAGGAAACCAATAGAAGATGAAACCGAGGTTCCACAAGAATTTGACCCTATGTCATGTGAGGTTTACCAAAGAATTCATGAGATGTTGGTAGTGCCCAAGGATGACCTACAAACCTTTAGGAAATACTACGAAGCTGACCACTTATTGAAGAAGCACTTCAATGTCGCTCGCTACTTTTACATATATGACCAAGTACAAATGAAAGAAAAGGTAGAGAATGGAGATGACTTTCTTGTGAATCTAGTACGATCTGATCAAGCAAAGGTGTGGTGGTTACAAAGGTTTCAAGAAATGGTTGGGAACTTAGATAAGAATGCCATTGATTCAAAAAAGACTTTGACACAAGAGGAGAGTGACACATGCAATGAAGAGTATTTCAACATGTTTCCGACAAAGAAAGCAAAGGGGTACGATCTGACTCAAAAGAAAGATATTGATGCATTGCTGGGCAAGATCTATCACCACTTGTTCGGAGATGGATTTACTATAGGTAAGCAAGTGAGATACAAAGACAAGCGAGGATACACCTATGAGGTTATACCGGAGATTTTGGAGGAACACAAAACGTTGTTGGGATTTAGAAGACCTGAGCTCTTCAAGGACTTTGGGTTGTTCAATGGAGAATTCCAATTCATTGACGAGGAAGAATCGGAGGAGGAAATTAAATCAAGGAGAAGGGTTGAACTTTGGGATAATTTGGTGAGTGTAGCATTTTGGAAAAAGCTAAAGCCATTAGTATTGTAGACTTGTCATAAAGTGAAACTTAATATTACTATATACATCAATCTCTAAAAGTGACAAATCAAAAGCAACAATCTTCGATTGTTGCCGATCTAATGGTATTGTAAACCTGTCATAAAGTGAAACTTAATATTACTATATACATCATTCTCTAAAAGTGACAAGAGTTATGATCAACTCACGTGGTATGCTATACACATTCTCAACCTTTCCTCTCCCGATCCCATGGGATGCACATGAACTTTGACCAAACTGAGCCGACTTCATATGCTTTCCATATAGCTTCATCATAGGGCATGGCGTGCTGTGTTTGAAGCACATCTTCAGATCTAATCCATCTCGGTTAGTCCATATGTTAGTTGCTTTTCTATACTCAAATCCATATTGACAATAGCAACATGTGTGGATGTATTTATTCATGGTTTGCATCACCGGTCTATGTCTCATCAAGCCACCATCTGCTGGGTTTTCAATGAACCAATATGTAGGTTTGAAGTAGTCAATTATTTGCAATGTTCTCTCAACTATACTATCAGCCAACTCCAGATTTCGTGGTTGGTATCTCTTGGCCTTACTATATTCCGTGCATGGTGGGCTGGCCCAGATCATATCAAAGTGCTTTGATGGATACACGGTATAATCCCAGCTTAGTATGTCCACGACATGAGTTGGATCATGATCGGGCAGTATATCCACCGATACAATTTCGCAATTTTTATAGATTTCTTTAAGTACTTTGCTAAAGGAGGCTGTCCCCGAGAATAACTCCAAGACACGTTTCGGTGTCATAATTAGAGATTGATATATATAGTAAATTAAATCTCACTTTATGACAACTTATAAAATGCACGAAATGACTTAGACTCTATGGTTGACTTGGAAGAATAAACTCGTTAAAATTTCTCCGAAACATGCTTGGATGACAATCTTTCTTTGCAAGGTCAATAAATAGAAAGTCATATCTATCTTGGACTGCTTGATTGAAGACATCATAAAATTCTTCGGGGGAAACCTCACCGCCTAATTCTGAACTTATCTGTTTTAGCTCATCTTGATTTTTTGTCTTCATAAGTAGGATGTGGGTAAGGTTCGATCGTATAGCACGTTGTAGTCCCGCCCCATTGCTCGTATATGCTTGTGTGGCGAATAACAGGGAGCAGCCGATTGAGCCGATGTTCTTCGTTTTCCCTTTGTGTCGATGACTTATAACAAAACGGCCTAATCCTGATTTGGGCCTGAACACGGGTGAGTCTAAACAATCATCGAAAAATATTGCTACAGATGGTGGTCTATTGGTAACCTTGTATTTGTATTGTGGTGGTGCAATGTTATCGTTTTCGTCGGCAAACTCCAAAAGTAAATCAGCGGGTATTTCGTACACACTCATTTCACTCTTGTGTAACATGTCCATGAGTCTTTTATAACGTTTTGTTTTTTCAACATATGATTCATATTCAAGGGCTTCTTCATCTAAAATGTTTTCAATCTGAGGTATCACGTCTATCTCCGGTTCAAGCACGTCGCTCTCGTCTAAAGGAAGGTCTTCGAAATAGTGTTTGTTGTTCTCGTAGGTGGGGGACACCAATATAATTCTCTCCAATGCATTATTGTATTGCATAAGACGTAGTAGATGAGTAAGACTTGTTGTTTTAGCCCCACCGCGTTTGGAATTTGCAAGTGTTACCATCGGTAGCTGAATGAAGTCGTCCGGAGTCTCGATCGGAAAAGCACTCGTTTTCGGAATCTTGATATTGTAATTCTTATCTTTCAGTCTTTGGAACTGCATATACTACAACGATAGAAATAGACTAGAGTAAGCCTTATCAAAACCCGGGTCCATTTCCGCGTCTTTCTTACGAGGTGGTTGTGATTGCGATTCAACTCGGCTTTGCTTTCGTCTAGTAGACTTCCTAACGATCACTTCAGGCTCTTCTTCCGATTGAGAGCTATCAGATTCAACGATGACTACCTGCTTTTTCGGTTTCTTCTTAGGGGCTTTTGGTTTCTTGACAACGATATGTTCCACTTCTGGTTCGGGTTCGGGTTCGGAATCTGCCTGTGGTTCCGGTATAGGTGCTTTCGTCGTAGCTTTCTTGATGGTTTCTTGTGCGTCGGCAACTTTTTGAGATTCCTTAAGTTGTTCGGCCATCTTGACATCTTGCTTTTGTTTGGCTTTGGCTTGGCGAGTGGCAAGAGCTTTCTGCCTCATTTTCGCAAGGCGTTCAAGTGTATCTGGGTCGGTAATTTTCTGTCCTTTAACTGGCATTAAGTAACTATAAGATACCCTAAGAAATAAAATTTCTTGATCTGACCTAAGCTGTCATAAATAGAGATTGATATATATAGTAAATTAAAATCTCAGTTTATGACAAAGTAACAATGACCAAGGAGGCTTGGATCACAAAACTAAAGCAATGTGCTCAAGAGTATAGACAAGAACATGGAATTAAAAAGAAGGGTAAGATGACACAAGGAGATAAATTGAAAAGCTTGCGTGGTCGTCCGGTCGTTAAAAAGCCGAAGGCAAAAAGTAGAACCGCCTTAGACCATGGTACTCCATCAGGACAACCGGTGTATCAACAGCCCGTCAAAGATGCTGCTTTGCCGACCAAAGCACCTCGTAGGATAGCTCCTATCATGGTAGCACCTTTAGACCAAACAAGCATTGGCACAATAACGGGTGACTCAGTATTTCAACGACCTACCGAAGAGTACACCGGTGTTTCAAATTATCGAAAAGCCATTGATGATATTGAGAAACGTATAAAAATGAAAAAACAAATGAAAAAACAAATGAAAAAAAGTCGCGGTGATGCCACAAAAATATAATTTATATAGTATAGGAAGATGCCCCCTAAATTGAGAAAGCAAAATCCTGAGGCACGCCATAAGCTCACTGCTGCAGATTGGGAAGACTTATAAAGTAAAAATTTAAGTGGTGACGATCGGACGAAAGCCATACGTGATTACAAGAAGAAGTATCGGAAATCAAAAGAGAAGGTTGAGAAAGTTACAAGACGACAATGGACCAAGATAGGTAAAAAGCCTGCTAAAGAACAAAATAGACTTGATGAAATCAATAAGTATACCGTCGGAGATTCTAAAAGACATATCAAGAAATTCAGTACCGATGTTGAAAAACTTAAGGTTCCCTTTACAACGTTTCTTGAAAGAGCTGGTCCCGATGGTAGCAGTTTAAACTATTGGTTACCTGATAAATCAAAAGGAACTCAACAAATTTCGATGAGAGCTGTGTTCGAGGATGGGACCACATCCAAGTGGGTCAAAGGTTCAGATCGCCAAGATGTGATGACGAAATTTGAAGAGATGCTGCAAAGTCCGAAGGGTGGAGATAGCAGCAAAAAGTCGGTCGAGGTTGCCAAAGATATCGAAGTTGAATATTACTCTTCCAAACCACCAGAAGGTAAAGGTAGCAAATGTACGGCAGCTCCGAAGAATAGTGTTGAATTGCGATTGAAGCAATGTGTGATTAAGATTGAATCTCGCAACAATTGTGGTATCAAATCTTTGGAACTTTTACATAGGAAAACAAAATTAGATAAGATGTTGAGTGATAATCTTATAAAAAAGAATCAATATGAAAACAAATGGAAGCAACTCAAAAGAGATGCCAGCAATCATAGAGGCAATATTTCAACAATATCTAATCAGCTGCGTTTGAAATTGTTTCCGAAAATGGATCAAAATGGAATCAATATAGAAGACTTTTCTATTTTAGAAAAACATTATGAAACTAATATATTTGTGTGGGGTATCACTGAAAGACTTGGTGGTGATCCAATCATGTATTACCCGCCGTACTTTAACGAACACAATGACTATTCAAGTTATAATGATAGTTATCACATACTCTTACATGACAATCACTATGAACCGATTACAAGGATTGATTGCTTCAAAGGCAAGACCTATAGACCATCATGTTCTCAATGCAAGTCTCAGAAATGCATCTTTGCAAACAAGGATACACGATTGTCATCAGGCAATAAACAATGGCATCATTGTGAGATATGCAATCGTAAGTTTATGAATGAAGAGTGTTATGATCTTCATAAGGAATTGGTGACCTGTGCTAATGTACACAAATGTAAATTATGTAATGTTATCTTTAATTCTAAAGAGAAACATATATGTGGATACAAGTCATGTCCTAATTGTAAGATCGTTTGTAATCTGCATGAGCACAAGTGTTACATGACCAAGGTTGAGCCGAAATCCATATTGGACTATAAAACCATTGTTTGTTTTGATTTTGAAACAATGAATGACAACGGCAGATTGATTGTTAATCATTGCGAGAGCCAATATCACGACGGTTCGTTTGTCATTCACAAAACAATAGATGACTTTCTGGAATGGGTATATCTCAAAAAACATGATAATCATACCTTCGTCGCCCATTGCGGGAGTCGCTTCGATTTCCGATTAATAGTAGAACATATCATCAATGTCCAAAGAAAGCCTCCACAAGATATATTATATACAGGTGCAGACATTCTATGTATGAAAGTTGGAAATGTGAGATTCATTGACTCATATATGTTTATGTCAAGACCATTACATGCTCTTCCGGAAATGTTCGGCTTTGAACATGAAATCACGAAGGGATATTATCCACATCTTTTCAATACAAAAGAGAACGAACACTACATGGGTCTTTATCCCGATATCAAATATTACAATCCAGAAATCTTACAACCCGAAGCTTATACAAAGTTATATCATTGGTGGTTTGAGAAAAAGAGTAAATGTTGTATTTTTGAACATCCAAAAGAGCTTGCGAGATATTGTCACGATGATGTTACGATTCTTCGTCGAGCTGTCTTCGCTTTCAGAGATTGTTTTCTGAAGATTACCGATAACAAGTTTGATCCATTCAGTTATTTGACATTAGCTCAATTGGCTGTAAACATATGGAGAAATGAGTGTATGCCTAAGGACTCGGTGGGTATACTACAATCACTGACCAAATCTCAGAATGCCTCTATCAAAGAGAATCAATGGTTGGATTATATAGTACACACAACGTCGGCGAAGCTTGTCATAGATTTGGATGGTAAACGGAACTATAAACTCAAAGATACGGGGTTACACATATATGTTGATGGATTTGATGAAATAACAAACACCGTATATGAATTTCTTGGTAGTTGGTTTCACGCCGATTTGAAGAAATATCACAAAGATGATATTCAGTATCAACAGGGTCGGAGATCGGGCATGACATTTGGCGAAGTTAATCGTCAAACAATGAAACGATTAGAGGACATCAAGGCAGCTGGCTACAATCTTGTATATATATGGGAATCGGACTGGGATTCACAAGTTGCTCAATTGAAGACTTCACATGTTGGAAATGCATTCTTAGATAGACAAATTTTAGCTTCTCCCATTCATGATAGAGACTCCTATCATGGTGCAAGAGTTGATTTAGGCAAGTTGTTTTATAAATGCAAAGACAATGAATATATCAGATATCAAGACTTCAACTCTATGTATCCTTCAGTAATGAAGACCAAGCGGTTCCCGAAAGGGCACCCGGAGATCATTAGAGATGTTAAATCCCTTGATATTCATGGATACTTTGGATTGATTAAATGTAAGATACTACCAAATAAACATTTGAAGTTTGGTGTGTTACCGCACGTTACCAACAAATTGATCTTTCCGTTGTATGAAATGGTCGGAACATGGACCACGGTGGAATTGGAGAAGGCTATTGAAAAGGGATATGAGATTCTTGACATCTATGAAATTAAACATTGGAAGGAGACTACAACTGATTTGTTCGGTGCTTACATTGATAAGTTTTTAAAACTCAAGACCGAGTCGTCAGGGCCACCTGATGGTGACATAGATACATTCATAAAAGACTTTGAATTTCATGAAGGTATCAAGTTAGACAAACGAAACATCAAATACAATCCAGGTATGAGACAAGTTGCTAAAGACATGCAAAATATATTATATGGAAAACTCGGTGAACGATCAAACAAATCTAAAAGTAAGGTCATTCAAAATCCAGGTGAGTTCTACAATACAATCAGTAATAAGAGGTACGATTGTAAATATGAGTTTATTGGATCTGAAGAGAATGAGATGGTATTGATGAATTTTACCGAGAATTCTGATGTGTATGCCGACACACGGTTTTCAACGAACGAGGTGTTGGCCGCGTTCATAACCAGCTATGGACGATTGAAATTGTACGAGCTGATAGAAGCCACCGGGTTCTCAAACGTATTATACTTTGATACTGATTCCATTATATATATAGAAACTCAAGAGAACCATCATATATATCACGGGACTGGTTATAGACAGCCATGGTTAGGTTATCTTAAGTGTGAGCTTCAAGGATTGGAAAAAGAACATGGTAAGTGTATTGAATTCCTGAGCACTGGACCAAAGTCATACAGCCTGAAGTTCGCCGATGAATATTGTATGACCAAGATAAAAGGTTTCTCTTTGAGTACTGAAAACTTAGAACATATCAATCATGATGTTATGAAAAATATGATTCTAAATCAAAGGAACGACCCAGTCAAAATGAGTAACCTTGTTATCAGACATCAATCAAAAAGCAACAATCACAGATTGTTGCCATTAGGTCTAGAAGTCAGATCGGAATCCAAGACATTTAACTTCAGTTATGACAAAGGAAACATTGATTGGACGACATGGGACATTTTACCATTGTCATAAAGTGGGGATTGATTTTACTATAATAATGATTTTCTAATTGTGACACACTTGTTTTTGTCAGAAACTGAGAATTGTATATATAGTAATTGTAAGTTTCACTTTGTGACACCCTACCATAATAATCGATCTGCATAGTATCCATTGCTACCGACGACATTGCGGTCTTTCTTGTGTCTAATTTTGTACAACCGACGTCGTTCATCGGCATACTCTTTACCCTTAGTGGCCATGTATGTAGGGTAATCAGAAGCACCTCGCTGTCCGACCTGAGCGATCAATTTACCATCCTTGAAAACATCAATCTTTTTGCTTTGATTATTTGATGGGCTGATCTTAACACCGAGTTTCCGTGCTTGACTTTTTGTGTAAGCTTTGATTTGATAAGTCATTGTATACTATATGTAAGACTATATTATATAGTATGACAAGTAAACCAATATCTGAGAGTAGACTCCAAGAATTATATCTGGACCCGAAGATCGGAATGAGCGGTGCCAATGCATTCACCAAAAAGCTTAAGGCACAAGGTTATAAAGTCACAGAGTCTCAGGTCAAATCTGCTATTTCCAAGACTGAGACATCACAAGTTTTGGCACAACCTAAAAGGGTATCTCGTAAGGATTATTTTCCAATCTACGCACCTGTTGGGAAAAACAGCATCCAAGCCGATCTCGCGTTTCTGCCAAAAGAAAAGTCGGTGAACAAAGGGAACGCCGTGATTCTGACTGCGATTAACATTAACACAAACAAAGCTTATGCCATTCCATTAAAAAGTAAAACGGTGAGGGATAAAAACAATAAAAGATCGGAGGACGTTGAAGGCATAGTTTACGCTATGAAACGATTGATAACCGAAACCAAAATGAAAACCCTTACAACCGATTTAGGATCTGAATTTACAAACAAACCAGTTCAAGAATTATTGAAACAAAAGGGTATCAAACATTACACGTCTCAAGCTGAGGACCACTCTCGTCAAGGAAAGATTGAAAGATTCAATAGGACATTAAAAAGCAAATTGCAAAAGGTTTTTGCATCCACTGGCAAGAGCGATTGGGTGAACTATATAGATGATATCGTGGATAACTACAATGGAACAACAAACCAAGGTAATATCAATGATACCCCTCCTGATGACATGAATAAGAATCGTGTTATTAGAAGTGTCTTGTTGAAACGCAATCAAACTGCCAAACTCTTACAGAAGTTAGACATTAAACCAGGCGATAGGGTGCGATTACGTGTGACTAAGAAGACGTTTGACAAAGAGAGCCAAACATGGTCTACGCAGGTGTATAAGGTCAGAAGTAGAAAAGGATTGTCTTTCGTAATAGAGGACGGCGACGGTGATACCTTAAGCCGACAATACAAGCCGCGAGAACTGAAAGAGGTTCAAGGACCTGTTTCCAAACCATCCAAAGAGACCCGAGGTAGTAAAACTGATAGTGAAAGTAAACAGGCTGCAAAATCTGAGCGTGCGTTGAAGAAAGAGGGTATAGAAGGAAATACTGCTTCCAAGACATCTAGAAATTACGACAACTACGAGGTCAATGTGTTTATCAGCGACAAGAAATCCCCTAATTATCAAAAGACATTGAAAGGTTACCTCAAGCTCAATCGGTCTGGGAAAAGCAAGCGTAAATATCAATTGATATTCTATGAGAAGTCTGAAGAGAATGAGTTTGTTGATATTCCAGACCCGGAAATCAAGTTGTTGAAAAAAAGAAACCGTTAATATATAATGAGAACAATATTGACCGATGAGGTCGGAAGACGCAATTGTATGAAAATGATGGGAATTGCCAACGGCTCAAGTTCCGACACTCTGTTTCAAGGATATGGTAAACTTGCTAAAAGCAACTACGTAATAACGATGCCCCCTAAGAACAGTGCTGTGTTCTATAACACTCTAAGAGATTCAGGGATAAATTCCAATGCATTAGTGAGAGATATTCAGGACTATAGCAGTGGTATTAATATAACCATGCCTAATCCTATGATGACAATGAATCCAATGATGACAATGACACAAGACGATATCGATAATCAAGCGTTGCTGCGTATTGCCAAAGACGCTGAAGACCGAAACGCCATGGTCGCAGAAGCATCCAAACAACTATTACCAGAGACTCCTGAAGCTGGACCGTCAAAGGTTACTGGAAAGGGTAGAAATATGAAACTCGCAGTTCAAGAATCATTGAGTTTACCCGAAATGGCGTCGCCGAGAATATTTGGTACACAAGCATCCACAAGGGTAACAACTCGAAGTCAAGTACCACCACCGGCTCCAATGAGTCAGGCACCACCACCGGCTCCTGCAAGTCCTCTGCAAAGAGTTGCTAGTTACATAGCCGGAGGCGATTTAACACCCAAATCAAAAACTCGTTAATAGTAATGCAAGTACCTTGTAATCAAAGCTATCAATCCAATGCTTACTGTCGTCCATCTAGTAGTTATTTTAGTAATTTTGTTGATCATCAAAATGATAAACAAATACATAGTTCGGTTTCGCGTAATGGACCTGGCAATAATAGTGCACCTTTCAAATCTATGGTCACAATCAAGAGTAGACCAATTATGAAACCTGGCGATGTTGACAAGTATACACAAAGAGACACCTCAAAATTGCTAAATGCTCTCAGTCAAGACGCAGTGAAATTTCCGAGTACCGCTTTAAACAAAGTATTTGGTCCTAACATTACATCTAAGGACGATTCTACACAAACGAAATATGCACGAGCATCAGATGTTTCGTATGCATATAGCTATGGTGATAAAGCACGTTTAAAGGGTATCATGAGAGGACTTCCGGGTTATTACATAGATCAAAGTTTGTCGGGTCGAAATTCTACAACGTTGGTCAATCCTAAAAGTCAAGACGTCATTATTGCATATCGAGGCTCTGATGCAGAATTTGGAAGTCTGAACACTCTTGCCCAGGACATCTCACGTGGACAAAACGTAGAAGATTGGTATGTAAATCTTTTGACATTGATGAAACAACAACGTAGTACATCAAGATATCAAGAAGCACAACAACGATTTGACGATGTCAAAATGAAATACGGTGGGTATAAGTTATCGGTTACCGGGCATAGTAACGGCGGTGGTCAAAGCAATTATATATCGGAAATAAACAATGTGGAAGGGCATCATTTTAACCCAGCAATAAATCCTTTGCAAGAACCGATGAACACTCCGACCGAAAAGCAAGTATTATACTCAACTGAAGGTGATCTGATATCCTTGCCGGCACGATTGAAGCCACATCCCAAGAGCAATTATGATATCGTACATGTCAATCCAAAGGTAGGTACGGAAAACAATTTGACAAAATTGCATAGCGTGGAACAAATGTACTCAGATACACCGGAGTCTACGCGAGTCAGTACAGCAAGGTCTCGTTATGGGTTTGCCAACGCCATGACGGGTTCGGCTGTGGGAGGGTACCTTGGATATTACACACCGACTGACACCAACGACGAACGTATCTTTAGGACCACTCAAGGTTTATTAGAACCAATCTTATTATCAGAAACTCCAAATGTAAACTTCACAGATTTAATGAATGTAATGGGTGTTAAAGAAAGCTTGGGCGAGAAGAATTACATACGTGAAAAATTAGGACTGAGTCCTATAGAACAAAAACCATTAAGTGAAGTGCCGATCTATGATCCAATCACAGAGATGATACGTCAAGTCACGGGTCGTGCTGATCAAGATAGGGAATTGTTTGAACGACAATCGCTTGTTTAACGATTTGTCATAAAGTGAGATTCTAATTTACTATATACATCAATCTCTAATTGTGACAAATTCAAACTTTCAAATTTATTCTCTATATATTACAATGGACCGTCAAGAATTGATACGCTTAGCCAAACTTCAATACCCCGATATTAAAGAAGCTCATGTAGAATTGCTTGTAGATGATTATATCAAACGTCCAGAATTTTACGATGACCTTTGTACTGGAAACATTGAAGAACCAATTCCTTTAGATCGGGATACTGTTGATTCCATAAAAGATAATTGTTATATTAATATAGATGAGCGTAATTAGCACAAGAACGCTATTCTTGTCTTCCGAAGACAATAGCAATGGAGACGCACGTGTTTTGCAAATGAACATACCCACTCAGCTGATAAGTTACCGAGCACAAACCAAACTGAGATTAACTTTGAATACTTTCTCTTGTGCAAAGACATGGTATAGTATCAACGAGACCAATGGCATCTTCTATGTGGGTGATACGGCAAATAATACTTTAACGGAAGTGAAAATACCTTATGCAAATTATACAGAGCTGGATCAATTCACATCTAAAATGGCCGCCGCAATAAAAACTGCCATCGGTGGCACGATAGACACAGTTACTATCACTTATGACAAGGACAACGGCGGGGCCTTAAATTATGAGAACAAATTTCGTATAGAATTAAGACCACCACAGCCCGATGTAAAGTTTGTAGCTTTTAGTGTCAGCGGCGATTTTCAAGCTATACTTGGGTCTCCTTTAGACACCGCCTTAAATACCTCGGTTTCCAGAGCAGGCAAATACAACGATTCCGACCAAGTACTCGGTGGCCGTGTTAACCGCAGTACGGCAGGTATGAGTACAGTGTCTGAGCTCTTAGACTTGTTTCAAACAAGTTATGTTGTAGAGTACAGCTTATGTGAATCGATATACCCTTGCAACATTCAAACCAACGACGCCTTGTACCTTAGGGTCACATCGTTACCAACACACAATATTGAATCAACCAATCTTTCTACTTTTACAAACAATAACGAAATGATCAGTTCTGATATCTGGGCGAAAATACTATTGCCTAGTGACACGACGACAGATTTCATAAGATACATAGATCCAAACGACAACTTTGTTATTGAAGTGTCTGGGTCTCAATTTACTTCATTTAGAATCACACTTACAGATTCTAAAGCAAGACTGATCACATTGGCCTCTCCGACCCAAGCATCAGACGGCAGTATTAACTATTCATTAAGTATTAAGGTCGAAGAATTGGCACCTGCTGGTCTCTCAGATATTTTATAATCTTTATAATATATATACAAAAATGAGCCTCCCCATGTCATTGGCCTACGGCTTATCGAAAATGAACTCGTATTCCACCAATTACTTCAGATTGGAAACCACTAATCTTACTAAAGCATCGAGGTATTCAACTATAACTTTGAATCTGCCTGTCAATTCCATCGTTAATATGAAAAGTCTCAGTATGCATTGCAAAGGTTCGTGCAAAACTCCTATACAATATACGGACACTGCAGCTAAAAATTTAATTGTTACGCTTCCCAACGGGTTGGAAAAGCTCATCTCTAGGTGTGAGGTGTTCGCAGGAGGGCAGCAATTGACCACTGGTTTTCAAAGTTACAGCACGGTAGCAACCGTTCTCGACACTATCAAAACAACACTCAGTAAAGAAATGACTTATCAACGTGTTCTCAAAAATCAAGAAATCAATGTTGCTGACAATTTCTATGCCACACCACGTCCATACATCTTGAATACCTGGCTCAGCATATTAGGAGAAGCAGAACCTTCATACATTGATACAAGTCTTCTTCCTCCAGTTCAAATCAGATTGTATTTGCATGGGCCTGAGGTGTTAGGAGCGTTTGTCCAAGGTAGTCCACCTGAAGTCGATCTCACGGAAAAAGCCCAACAGACTTTAATCTCACAAGGGGACTTTTTATTAGACGACCTTTACTTTACCGTAGAAACAATCACTTTCAGTTCAGGTGTCTACGATGCCGCCGTGGAATCAAAATTGCGTGACGGTTTTTTAGAAATTCCGTATAAGAACTATTTTTCATTTTTTGAAGGGGCCTCTACGATGGACAAAAGTACGCGATTCTCTTTGAGTTCACAGTGTATTGATAACATATATGCTGTTCAACGCCCAGGGGATTATCGGGATAAACCTTTAGGACTTATCAAATTGGAAAACACCTGTGGTACATCTTACCTCCCGTCTTACTTTAGATTTTCAGCTGGTCATTTAGGTGCTCTACAATTTAACTTGAATAACCTGTTCGTTCCTAACTATCGAGTCGATCCTCTTGCAGCGTTCAATCTGCTCTGTATCGGTAAAGCTGACAACTATGGTACGCTATCGGGTTGTAAGATTAACAGTTATGAAGATTGGCTCAACAATCAGTTCATTCCTATGGTACGTTTAAATCTTCCCTCAGAAATGGGCGTCAGAAGCCTAACAGGATTGGATTCTCGGGGTTTGAATAGTTCCTTCTATTTTCAAACTCATGTAGCACAACCAGTTGACGATTTACAAAGGGTAAATCTGACAGGCAGTAACGAGGTAATGATTATTTGCGAAACGACCGCAGTTCTTCGTATCGGTCAAAACCGTGTGATCGAAACGGTATTTTAAAAAGCGGTTAATAGTATACAAACATGGCTCAACAACCAGGATTGGTTGGGTACAACATGATAAAAGATGTAGGACCGAACGTGGACAAACAGATTCACACCGCGACGATGTTTCAAATGTCAGGTTTTAGACCGATTATGATGCAACAACTCCCGTGTAAAACAATCAATGACATCACATATCCACCATTCAGGATAAGCAACGTTCATCCTTTAGCGGGATACAAAAGTTATACTTTAGGGCATGGTGAAAAGCTTTCTCAAAAGATGGAAATGTTCCATTTCCCGATGGAGCATCCATTGAATAGTCGATTGTTGCAACCTGTACCTTTGTTTTTTTCATAGATTAGTATATACAATGTCAGCTTTCGGAAATGAATTGAATGCAAAAACCTTGACTTATGCCAATACTACGTTTCGCACAACACTAAGAAATGGAACATTGATACAATTAACAAAGGATGATGTACAGAATCAAATTATATTAGGTGATACTGCTACAAATGTTCGGTTGCCGGAATGTCTACCTGCTATCAAAGGTAAAATGTTTACAATTTATAACGGAACAGCCGAAACAGGCAGCACAGTGACTCTTCAAAAGTTTGAGGGTGACAGAATAAATGGATCTTCAGACACAACTAACGGCGATATTGAGTTGAAAAATAGTGCAACCAATGGCGAAAGTATAACGAGCGTCACTCTAATTGCATCAGGCGAAAGGACGTTTCAATCAGGTTCAACTACCGCTGTTGACATTCCAGGAAATTGGTATGTGATTTCAACATCTTATCGGAATACATATTAAAATATAAAAAGTATAGTATATAATGTCAGCTTTCGGTTCAAATCTAATAGTTGAAAAAATTAACGGCAAAGACTATGTAGCAGCCCCAGGGACAACCGATACACTAACGTGCGATACAGTTGTGTGCCAAACTATAGGCAGCGTAGACTCGCCGTTAGAGACGATGCATATCGGTTCGGACATACGCTATCAGAACGATATCAAATTCATAGATACTCAAGACCCATTGAATGAACGAGAACAAATGTCCTTGTTGACAGATGGGTCGCTAAAAGTACACACATCAATCAAATTCAACGATTTCGTGTTGAACAATCCAATATCGAAATCACGATTCTCTGCAGGCCTCGATGACCTCGATGCATCGTTTGAGATTAAAAGCTTGGATCCTGTTGAACAAACACGAGTTAAGATAGGCGAAACGGGCATCAACGAGGTAACCTGCTTGCAGACAACAATCAATATAGAGCCTTTCGGCAATGGGGTATTGATAAACGACGGCCCACTCGTATTGAATACGGGTGACATCACGCTGACCGCAGGTAAATATCGTGGAGACGGTTCTTTGCTCCAAAACCTGCCGTCCGGGGCAAATCAGAATTTACAATCGGTCACTGACCAAGGTAGCACGACCAGTGTCGCCGATGTTTCATACACCGGAACGGGTACCATGGTAGTCAATCAAGAAAAACTGAGTGGCAATAATCTTAGAATTGAATCAGGTTCTGGTGGTTTTGGAAAAGTGTCTATCGGAGAACAAACTCAAGGGTATACAAACGCCGACCACATTGGAGACCGTTCTATCGCTATAGGTAGGAATGCATTGTCCATTAACAATACAACAAGTAATGATACGATTGCAATTGGTTCTGGTTCATGCAATAACAATTGCGGTTCTTATGTCGTGTCTATTGGGGACGACTGTGGGCAGAACAATTGCAAAGATGCAGCCGTGAACATCGGAAAATATGCAGGTGAATTTACAGCAGGTGAAAATGCAATCAACATAGGTGCTCTCGCAGGACAGAACTCTGCTCAGAGTGCGGTTAACACCGATAACACAATCGTTTTGAATGCAAGCGGGGTTGAATTAAACGCCGGTGTCGCAAGTAGTTTTTATATCAGACCTGTCAGGGCCAGTCCCGACCCAGCAAGCGAGTCACAAATGCTCCACTACGATACAGCATCCAATGAGGTGCGATATGGTCCTGTTTCCAGTGGCGGCGGTATTCCGAGTTTATCTCAAGTATTGGCTGTGGGCAATACCGGCGGTTCGATCAACCTCACTTCAGATTTGGATACGGCGGCCATAAGAATCACGAACAGTATTGATTGGGCTTACACAACACCAAACACATCTTCGATAACGACTGATGGTATTCCATTAACCCAACTCACAAGTGCTTATAGGAAGACTACATCACCAAACACATTCACAGGCCAAGTGTATACGATGGTAAACACAACAGCTTCTACAATCACATCAGGAACGGTGGTGTCATTTGACGATGTAAGCACTAACATCAATGGTGTCAAACCCTATGCAGCAACAAACACAGCTACTAATACCAATGTCGGTGTTATAGGTGTATGTGTCCAAGATAGTCTTGCAGGTAATTCTTGTTTTGTACTATTAGCGGTTTCTGTTCTGTTAACTGTATTGATGGATCGTACACCAAGGGTCAGCTTTTAGGACTTCAAGCAAATGGTGTTGTCAATTCTTCGGCAGTTGCGGCGACTAATGGTGTAATCGGGTGTTGTATGGAAACCGTAACTCATGCATCGCCAAATGCAGTTATATGTTATTTACAACCGTCATTTAAATTGTAAATATATTGTAAATGCCTGTAAAGCGAAATAATCCTAATTTACCAAGTTGTGAAACCGTCGTTCAAGATGGTGTCGGTATGAGAATAAAAGGTATTATAAATGGTAGACTTGCAAATACTCGATGCAAGGTAAGAAATATTGCTGACGCCCAAGGAAACGTAGTTAGATATAATAAACAGAACTTACCAAAAACAAAAGCAAAAACAAATCAACGTCAATCTAGGGTGAACGTATCATTAGAGGGTGGGACCGGTGCAAACGCCATTTTAATATATGATACAGGGGCAACGTCCACCCAAATGAGCACAGCAGATGCCAGACTTATAGGAATAATTAAACCAGATGGTACGTCCGATTATCATAATCAACCACAACGTGCTACCGGTATAGGCGGTTCGGTTGCCACAACACAATATTCCGACGTTCCTTTAATATTACCAGCGACCGGTGAAGTCACAGAAGGCTCGGTATTGGTTTATCCTAACGCTATAGGATTGTTAGGTATATCACATATAAAACACTTTAAACGATACCGCGTGAAATTTAAATAGGTACATATGATATATGTCAAGTTTTGGACAAAGTTTAGTTTGTAAGAATTTAACATGTGATACCGTTAATGGTCAAACATACAATCCTGTACAAAGTTCAAAATGGACCGAAACAAATAATGTTTTGGAACCGGCAACCGCTGGAGCAAGTGTAAAAATTTCCGGTTTAGAAGTAGATGGAAATGCAAGAATCAATGGTGGAATTGTCAACGTTGTACAATTAGGTTCCAAGACAAATTTAGAATTACAAGGGACAAAAGCTGCTGATTCAACATTTATAGATTTGAATACATCACTGGTTGAATTATCAGAAGTTAATTCAGTGTATGCTTTGGAATTTCGTAAACGACCTGTTATACCATCAAATCAATTTTTTAGAATTAACATGTTAGGTGATATCATAGGTGCTAATTTAATAGAAGCTGATATTGTTCGAACTCCTGTCGCAGAGTTAAATGGACTGACATTGCCGTCAGAGTTATCTCACAGAGGTTGCAATGTCATTACTGCTTTGACAGGTGGAAATGTAAATGACAGAACAATAGATATACCAGAGGGTAAATTCATTTGCTTCTTTGATTTGACGTTAAGTGCAGCCGATGTAGATGATGGTGTAAAAATCATGGATATCACATTTAATACACTTGCTCTCCCAATAACGAACGCACAAATAGATGATAGAAAATATACAATAGATGTAAGTGCAGTTTCAACAAACGATGCTAATGATCCAAATGATGCATTGGTATATTACACTTATGTAAAAAGTGGGCAATGTGTGTTAAAACTGGACAGTGGACGCAATTTACAGGGGCAACGTATAAGCTTCCTGGCAAAATTTATAGAAATCCAATTTTAAAGATAAGATATCGGAAGAGAAAAAGGAATCAAGTTTTGTCATAAAGAGAAACTTAAAATTACTATATACACCATTCTCAGTTTATGACAAGGATTGCGATCGCAAAAAAAGCATGAAACGCCCGATATTTTAGGTAACCATTGCCTCACTTTTTCAATAAATCACACTGCAGCCGTTGCGTGTCAGAAAGTGAAACTTAGATTTACTATATAGATCAATTTCTAATAATGACAAGCATAGCAACCCGTAATCTCATAAGCTCCGATCAGCTCCGATCACAGCGATCACAGATCTGGCTCAAATCGCACTGTGAGGGAAAATCACAGATCAATCTACACAAATTCATAGTTGTCATAAATAGAAACTTAGATTTACTATAATACTACTTCTCTAATTATGACAAACTATATTTCCAGATCGCAAAATTTCCAGATGTGTACCACCGGACTGTGTCACAAACAGAAACTTGTATTTACTATAATGATGATTCTCAGTTAATGACAAGCCGTGTTTCAAGATCGCAGATTTTTCAGAAATCTACATAAGTTCACAAACCAGGGTAAAATCGCAAAATTCCAGAAATCTACATAAGTTCACATAAGTTCACAGTTGTCACAAAGTGAAACTTACATTTACTATAACATTGATTCTCAGTTTATGACAACACACAATCATTCAATTGATAACTGATTTGCGAGCTGGGAAGCGAGCAATGCAAGGCGGGCATGGGATGCAGGTACGGCGGTAATAACAAGGATCACGGTGTCGGCTTATGCAGATCTGCCATAGATAACCGTAGGTGCTCACTACATGGGAAGCGTTCCGAAATACTGGTAAATCCTGGCAAAATACAGAAGGTACTTAAGGAATACAGTTGTATTTAATAAGGATACTCCCCCTCTACACGCTTCCCATGTAGTCATGGACGACAACACGAGCGCCTACAACACCCGCTCCACTACCCCTGACGTCACTCCACTTCTGAAGCAGTTGAAGACCGCCTACTACTGTATGCCCTCACGGATATTCACGAGCGTCAACAACAACGAGAACTCCAATTGAACTTCCTCACCGCGGGCGGCGACATTGTGTTCAAGAGGTTCTGTGACGCCCTGACCCGTGTGCTCACCGCCACTCGACCTGGCCACGCCCCAGCACTACTCAATCTTCAACGCCGACTGAAGGACGAGCCCTACGACGGTATCTCCAATGGCCTTCTAGCTCAACTTCTACTTGCGGCCACTTGTGCCGACACACAAATTGTGTTGTCACAAATTGTGAAGGACTCCCCCCAGGCTCAGGTGGACGGCAGGCTGCTTCACATGGCACCCCGTCATACCCGCGAATGACCAAGTTGGCGCGTCGCTTTTACCGACATTTGCATTGTTATTGACACGCCTAAAACGGACCTTGGCAGACCCCCAGCGCGGACGCCCCCAGTCGTCCTACGTGGCACACCAAGGCAGCCGACAAACAAAATTGTGTTTTTAAGATGCTGAAAAACATTTTTGAGTTTGAACAAGCGCTGAGCAGCTCACAGACTACAGTTTGACCTGATAGTAGTCAGCCGGGCTTCCGGATATAAGTCCACGGACTGTTTATTTTATTCACGCTGTTCAGATTTTCTAAGATTCGAAAACATACAGATCTGGGACGCTTCGCTCAATTTTTTATTCACTTGCTTTCGAAAAGTTTCTATGTTTTCGAATTTTGAGTTTGGGTCTCAGTTCATAGAACTTGACCGTTTTCGCAGGTGGCTCCAGGTTCATCCTGCAAGCCCCAATTTTCCGCTCATGCACTCAACCCGTTATGGTGTTCTCTAGCTTGCATCGCTTGACGTCAAACTTTGTGACAAGCTTTTTCGACCTCACAGGAAGGGTTTTTCGTCTTCCCTACAGGGAGCAGCGCGTCCAGAGGAGATTCCTCTAGCGGGACCTGTGTGTCCTCGGGTTTAATCACCCCTGCTCCCCCCTCTAACTCGTGTGTGCTTTATTGTCAGCAGATGAGCCTGGCAAGTTCGAAAAAAACTCCTCAGATAATATGATAAAGGAATATTTTTCTCCGCGGTTGGTCTCGGCTGGTGAGCAGCTGAGTTTTTTTCATCAAGATAACTTCTACTATGCGCTTTTTGCAGGCTAGAAAAGATGAGCCTCGGCCCAGCGAAAATCGTTCTGAGGGGGCAGCAAGCTCGCTGCAGCCTGCGGGGCTCATGTATTTACCTTAGTGTGGCTTCCTTGACCCAAAGGCTTCCTTGTGTATGCATATTTTTGCACAGTTTTCGTCCTTGCGTCTGACCGTATATTTGGGGCTGCAGATTGCGTGTTGGGGCGAACCCCACTCAGCTTGGGTTGAATTCCCAACAGTGCCGTGGGCGGGGAGCGGGGATGCAAGTGCCACAGGTGAAGAGCGAAAAGTCAACCGCTTGTGGAAGGAGTGGCGACCGACTGCAACTCCATAATAGAAGGGAAAGTGCCAACCCGTTTGCTGCAATATCGATAGGGAAAGTATGTGTAACCCTGACTGCGTGTTGCAGGATTCAGCACGCAGTCAGGGAACGATGAGCTCGGGAAGGTGCGCCAAACCAGAGTGTTATTTTACGGGACTGTAGCCTGAGTATTGGGGCTAACCCCGCTCAGCTTGGGTTAAAATCCCAACAGTTCCTGAGGGGGGGGGGATAGCCGGAACCGACGGCAACCGTACGGGGTGACATCGCCGTCGGTTCCGTAGGCAACATACGTAGAGATGCCCGAGTGAAGCACTTAGTAAATAAATAAATAAATAAGCACCTGCATAACGTGTATATTTAGTGTTGCGCTCCCTCTGCGTGTGAGGGAGGCGCTTGCGAGTGCACATTCATGTCATGTAGCATCCGTTGCACCCTGCTTGCTGTTCACTGTAAGGCTTAATAACGGTCGGATAACCGATCCCAAGATGCAGCAGGCTGCCTTGTGTTTAAAAGGCTTCAAAGGATAGAAAATAGTATATATGTGATATATGCACTTGTTGTAGAAGTAGGCTTGAATAGGTTAATTTTCTGTATAATAACAAGATTTACGCGTTTAACGAATAACATAACCTGTGATCCAATTTGAGGTTTTAACACCCCTAGGACTTTTTGTTGTACCTACAGCTTTTGTACATACATATATAATAACGTTAGCACTCACATATTACCAATAAGCACGCTTCACACACGTTTTGGGTGCCAATACGCTCAAACCCTAAGTCATAAGTCAGTCACCCCCCTTAGTTGTCCATGTGCTGCACACCAAATGCATTTGATTGCGCCAAAATGGACTTCGCCATCGTTTCTATCAACATCAAATTAGGTAAAATATATATTAACATCACTACAATACATTGGAGATTTTTGCGGGCAATACCCAAACTCCCAACTTGGTCATTTCGACCCCCTTGCTTGGGGTGCCATGTGTTCTGCTGCACGTGCACTGCCGCCTGATCACCTACCCCCCCTCCACGGACAACTCCTTCCTCACCAAGGCCAAGGCCCTCCGTATCTCTGAGTCCGAGGACCCCGCCGTGAAGCTCAACACCTTCACCACCCTCATTGGCACCCACAGGCAGCTCCACCCCGCCTTCTCTGGACAGCAGGAGCAGGAGGTCCTCATCGAGGTCTTACGGGCCTCCCAGGACACGGCCGAGCACCTCTTCAGCATCCCCCTGTACTTCGAGGTCATCCGTACCTACGAGGAGAACAACCGCCTGACCTCCTTTGGCTACCCCGGTGGTCTTCAGAAGTTCATTGAGGCCATCGGGAAGGTATGGTACACCCAGGGCTCTGCCCACCAGTCCCAGCTCCCTGGCTCTTCATCCCGCCCCCGAGCTGCCTCCATGACGGGGGAAGTCCGTGAGGGGGGGCGGGGCTCGGCTGACAAGCCCAAGCCGAAGGAGAAGCACCCTGGTGGGAGGGGCGGCAAGGGGGGCAAGGGGGGCAAGGACACGCACCCTCGGGCTACCACACCACCCCCATCCAGGCCCCGCTCACCACTACGGGGCGGCACCAGAGCTGTCTTCCTGGAGCACGAGAAGGCCCTTTACAAAGCGGCCAAGCTCAAGCACACCGGCTCCACCAACAAGGACTCCACCCCCTCTGGCACCTGGAACGCCTGAAGTTCACCCCCTCCGACCCCAATGACAAGTCCATTGGCCACCCCTGCCGCTCCTGCAAGTACAAGCACGGCAAGACCGTCACCCACTCCCTCGGCAGGTTCGGCTGTCCCTGCACACTGGCTGAGAAGGCCGACATGTGGGTGAAAGCCGGCCCCCCTCCATCCGTGAACCATGTCTCGGCCCCCCATCCCTCCACACCCGCACCCCCTGCCCCACCGCACCCCACCTTACCCACCCCACCCCCACCCCCTCCGGCATGATTAAATCGGCCGACACCGCAGCATCCATTTGGCGACCCTCCGGCAGGAGGTTGCACAGCTCAGAGCAGCCACCCCCTCCGCCCCCCACCGCTCTGAGCTGCACCATCCAGCTAAGGCAGTCAGCTTCCAGGCAGACCAGGAGGATGATGAGACTGAGTGGCCCGCCCTCACCAGTAAGCCCTGGATCCCTCAGTTCTCCGGCCCGTCACCTCACCCACCTCCCTCGGCTTCGGTCAACCACTTCTCCCCCAATCCCTTCAGCTCTCTCTCCCCCTCCGCCTCTCCACCCGACACCCAGTTCTCCTTCCCCCAGCTGGAGCCCCCCGCCCTCTTTGCCTTCAGGTACTTTGACACCGTCACGGCTACTGACTTGAGGGAGGACCCGGACCACGAGGACCCGGCTTGGGAGAAGACAAAGCGGCAGAGGAAGCGGGGCAAGGAGAAGCAGAAGAAGGCCAGGCAACAGCAGCAGAAGCTTGATCGGCAGCACCAGGCAGCTCAGTCACTGGTTTCGGCCAACAGCACCACCACCGCCCCAGTCCAGACAGACATCACCGTGGACTGCAACACCCAGTGCCCTGTGCCCTACCTGACTGACCTCCTGACCGGCAGCACCTCAGTGGCCGCCACCATCTCCGAGGACACTCTGGACACTGCCACCACCCCTCCCACCTCCACCACTCCCCTCCCACCACCATCATCACCCCCCGACTGCCACCAGCCTGAGCCTCGGGCCATTGGTATCCCCCCAAACACCACAATTGCACCTGACACTGCATGCATCCATACTGCAGTGCCTGGGATGGGGATGCATTGGGAGGGCACGCATACGGACCCGGTTCACACTGCTGCCTTACACACCGCCGCACCACAGCCTGGCTGTAACACTCCCTCGGTCACACGCACCCTAGTAGCCATTGCCATGCACTGGTTCTCTTTCACGGTTGCTGTGCTCCTCACACTTTTGCACATAACACTGACATACACATTCTATATGTCACCTCGGCCGGCTACCACCTTCTCACAGCCGGCCTCTGTCAGTGCCACGGCACCGGCCAATGCCTCACCTAAGCCAGCCTCCGGTGGTGCCACGGCACCGGCTACTGCCTCCACACAGCCAGCCTCCGGTTGTGCCACGGCACCGGCTACTGCCTCACCTCAGCCGGCCCTCGGTGGTGCCACGGCACCGGCTGCTGCCTCACCTCAGCCGACCTCCGGTGGTGCCACGGCACCGGCTACTGCCTCACCTCAGCCGGCCTCCGCCAGTGCTACGGCACCGGCCAACCACACACCATATTTGCCCTCCGGTGGTGTCACCGCAGCTCCCACCACACTCTGTGAGCCAGCAGCTGCCTCCACACCGCCCCTGGGACACAGTGCCGATGAGGCGCTTGTGGGCACGCCCACC
>LGRX02007260.1:0-13972 GCA_001247695.2 Cymbomonas tetramitiformis | reverse complement strand
GAGGTCAGGGAAGATCCTGAGGGGAGCAAGGGAGGACACGGAGGTGAGGGGAGATCCTGAGGGGAGCAGGGGAGGACACGGAGGTGAGGGCGAGTCAGAGCAGGGGAGGGAGGTCAAGTTTCTGAAGTGAGGGAGAGCCGGAGGGAGGAGAGCTTTTTGAGGCAGATCAGTTAACCTCTCTTGGACCTCTCCTACTCCGCTTGAGGGGAATGCGGGAGGAAGGGAAGGGGAGGATAGTAGACATAACCAGCCGCTCCCGCTTTCAATTCCGAATGCCTGGCTGCCCTATTCTCCCTTTCCACTGGAGATGAGGGGACGAAAAGCAGGCAGCCTCTCCCAGGACATAACCCCCTCAGCCGACAGGAAAGAAGGATGGTAATACGAGACTGGGCCAACCGACCTCTCCAGAACATTCCTTGATTATGTGCATTCTTGGTACCGTTTCACTGGAGGGCGGTTTATTTGGAGGCGGAAGATTATCTGCGTGCTCTTGAGCCCCGTAGTTGAGATCCAGGACCGCACACTCTCGCAGGGGGGCACCATCCTGGAGGCTCACCATCTCGATGCGCACCTGACGGGGAGCATCAGCCGCACTATTGAGGAAGAGAGAAACCTCATTCAAACGATGGCGATTCGAGTGCAAGAAACTTCCACAGCACTTGTGTCCAAACCCAAGGGCAGGTGAGAAGACGTGAGTGTCGAAGCGAAAAAGCAAAAGCTTTATGGATGATGGGTGCTTCGACGCTTTCGACCTAGCTACATCCCGTGCACTCAGTCACGTATTACAATTCTGCAGAACCTTACCTCTGGCATTTTGGCTGCTAAGAAATCACGTATCGTTTCGAATCCCATTGCTTTAATGATCTTCAACATCGCTCGATCAGGTTTTTCAGAGTGATCTAACGTAATATCCGTGTACCCTTTCCGTGTATAAGGGTCCCCAGTGAGCTCCGCTTCTCGTCTTCTTATCATCAACCTGTCGACGCGTGCGCACGTCGCAATTTACCGCAAGTTGACAAAGGCTAGTCCAATAGTGCGCGCAAGAACGAGGACGCGCGTCTCCGAAGGAGCCACGCCTTCGCGAACCTGAGCTGAAAGCAGAAGGCGTCCAGGGCGACCCCTTGTGGCTGAAGCAAAAGCAGCTGGCGTATCTCTCTCTTCACGGCGAGAACCTGCTCTGCATGCAAGGGAAGAAGTCAAACGACAGTGGAGATATCAAGCATAAGTGAGCCCTAACAAAACAAGTTTCGAATGGGCAGCTTGGAAATTAGTAGTTCAAGTTAAGGTCACAGTGAACGTGCTGAGAAAAGCCGCATATTGGGCACCTTTGGTGAGGCGTCTGCGCGCCGTAACAGCGCCCGGGACTGAGCTGGTGTGAGCCATTTCTTGAAACTGGGATCCCGAGGGTCCTTGATGCGGAAGTGTGCCTGAGAGCAGCAAAAGCGGGCGCTCTCGTGGCTGGCGAAGTTCAAAAGCACAAAACATCGCAGCGTAGGGCGCTCCCAGAAATTAATACACCACAGCGCTTGGCTTTAAGATCTTCGGGGAGGGTGAATAAAAACAATAATGCGAAGATCAGGCACCCCGAGACGCCACGCTGAGTTGGAAGATTCCTATTTGGAGAACTGCGAATATATTCACTGGAGACCGGCCGCTCAAGTACCTGAGGCGCAAAATAAAGCCGTCTGTGTGCTCTGCTATCTCGCCCTCTTCTGCATCACACGCAAGTAGATAGTCAAGCATAATCAAGAGCAAGCCGAAATACAACTCACTATCCCAAATTCAAGGTTACGCGGGGTGGTTGAAAACCCTAGCAGAGCTCAGTTATTGCGACAGTTGTTGCGATTTGCAGGCCTAAGATAAATACTCCGAAACCCGTGTGACGGTGAACGTGGCAATTCTCTCTGGGCTTAGCTGATGCCGCTACAGACGTGATGCGCCCAATACTTGCTGAACCCAACGGCTGGGTTTGAAGGCGACGCTTTCTGCGTTTTACGTACAGCCGTTGTGTTTCCACATTTCAACGAGTGCAAGCTTGTCAGCAGGGCTATACACCTAAGAAATAGTTTGGTTTGCCCAACGCGTTCCTTGACCGCATTCTCCAGTTCTCTGATGTGGCCACGAGCAGGGTTCGATCTTGCAACGCTTCCCGTCTTCGCATGCGCACCATCCACTCGATTTCCCCAACGGTTTGCTGCAAGAAGCGCACGACTTAGTCCATCGCGCTACACACAAAGCTACAAACGGAATACACCGAGAATCTGACGCCTTGATGGCTTCTTCAAGTAGCCTTTTCTTGCAAACGTCATAATCGAATTGCATCAGCGTAAGGAGGGAAATCCATAAGAGGAAACATACCACATGAAAATAATATGCTCATTGTTCCATGCGGCCCGCTAGTTTGATTCACGTTCTTCTACAAGCTAAATCAAAATGCGCAATCAATTGGAACAATGATTTAATTCGGGTTCTTAGGACAAATTGACCAAATAAAAAATTCACCGCCGACTAAATTTTCTTTTAAAATCCATTTCCCCTATTTTCTCGCCTTCTAGCCGGGGATCCGACGGTCTACACACCATTCGGGCCGGAATCGAGTTTTTTTACCTGTCGAATAACTTTGATACTGTGGTTACACTATTGAACTTAGTCCGATTCTATGGATTGGTGTCACGTCACGTCACGGTGCGTCGGCCGACTCACGACTGTCACCAGTATAGAATGAACTTTTTCCATTAAGCCCCCCGACATGACGTAGATTCCCAATCGTAGGAAATATTCCTCCACATCAGAAATCGGAAAGACCGTGCGATTTTTCATCTGACCAGTGTCCTAGGTGTACGTGGAGGCCCACAATCTGCAAAAACATTCGCGTGCAGTGCTGTTTCTTTTCGAAATTTTACAGAGAGATACGAGCAAGGGCGGCTTTTTTTTTTTTACAGCGCTTCAGGATCTGGTGAGTTCGTACACATGAGTTTCAAAAATGCGTGCAGGTTTTCGTGTATTTCCAAGCCCCTGTTTGATGCTACCAATGGGTTTATGGAATCCTTCTACAAAGGAGACACGTGGGATTGGAACATTACCGTTTGTCCCTTGGACCCCTTGGATAGTGCTCCCCGCAAGTGGGTAACATCGCGTCTTGGGGATCTGAAAAGCGATGAGGTCCCCTTGCATAATACTCGCGAGCGCTATGGAGTTGCACTTCCTAACTACTGGAGCACCAAACGCGATCAAAAGAACGTGGTTTTAGATTACTCCTCCATGCACTTCGTTTGTGCCAGATGGAATCAACCTGAGTTTCAAGAGGCTAGGGAGAGAAATAGAGTGATTGCGTCAATCGATATGGGAGTGAACTTCCACCCTCCTTTGAAGAGAAGTATCCATTCCGAATACTTTGCGGTTTACGCTTATTCGGTATGGGACTTCGTCATAGGTATCGTCGCAGTTGAATCTCTTTTGTCTTCAACATGAAGTTCGTCGTGTTCCTCCTCTTCCTTCTGGCCGCGATCCAGACGCCTCCTTCCCTACAGGTGGGCTGAACCTGCTGACTCTCCTTGGCCGAAGAATGGGTTGTTTCGTCCCTTCGACAAGTTTATCGTTTCGCCCCCAACCCCTACACATCCCTTGGGACACTTCACTCGAGAGTACAACACTTGGGCAGGGCAGATGAAAGCTTTGCAGCGCCAGATCTATAGGGGTCTAGAGCGCGAACCACTACTCCGATTGTCAAATCGTAGCGTGAGAGAGCTCTGCGAGTTGCATGGAATCCCCTATCACAAAGGACACCCCTTGCTTCAAGCATACTTCACGATAGATAGTCACTCGAAAATACACAGGGACATGTCTGATCAGGTAGACACTTACACCACCTTGAAAGTTTTGCACATCGTGCCACCCACTGGAACCTTTGAAGGTGGCGAGTGGTGCCAAGCTTCCCATCGTGCTGGCTTCCAACTCCACGACGAGGATTACTTTATTTTCAACGCCCGCCTAAAGCATGCGTGCGCAGAGATTCGTCTCACCGGGGGTGCTCATCGTTACTGTTGGGGTTCCTACGTGAACTCACGATCGCTTTCCACCTTTGGAACTTAGCTAGCTTTCTTCAAAATGCCTTGACACATTGCTAACCTAGATTTACTTCGTACTTTTTCAAAGTAATATATCCTCGAAATTGTTGTGTCTGTCCGATTAGTGAGGGTCCAATTGTTCCATGTGGTATGCACTAGTCTAGCTACGTGAACTTGTTTGCTTACATTCTCGCAGGCCACTCCTATCACGCGTGCATCAACCTTGTCAACAGCGACGGCTAGCCTTCCCTTCTTACACTTGGTGTCACTCATTTCAAAACGACGTGCACAAGCGAGCACACATCACAAAGTAGCATCTGTCAAATTGGACAAGCACTATTGGGGCTCTGTCGAGGTGCTAAAAGTGAGAAGGCTACAATCATGCAAGAAGTGCGGAAGGTAACAAGAATGCTAGGAGTGATCCACAAACAAGTGAGCCTAGTACAAGTGAGAAGGCAAGATCAACGTTGACTTTAACAAGAATGGAAGTTCTAAAAGGAAGATCCTAATTAACCACTAAGCCAAGCAAGGAGTTTCTCGTTAGCTTTTGCACGAACTGTGGGGTCCATGTCATTATTGGAAGCAATCATGGTGACGATCTTCATGTCCTCCCTCTCCTTGGAAGCGGCAGCGTGTTGAATGTCTAACTCCGATTGGGTCTGGCGGGTTTGGAGTTGCATGAAGTCGCGGTGTGCGTGGCATGCATCTAAGATAGCTACGTCGGCTTGCGAGGGCTCAATAGATTCTCGTTTCACGGCGGTTTTCTTTTTTGCGGCAGATGGTTGGGAGGAAGAGCCACCCACACCATCGTCTAGCTTCTTCACGACGGAGGATTTCAAGTTTTGGCTCTCGATAACGAGCCACCAATAGTACAAGGATGCGTCGGCTTTCTCGTTTTTTACAGAGTTGAGGTATTGGAAGCGCTCTCCCTCGTTAAATCCACTCTTTTCATAGTTGGCACATAAAACAGTGAGAGAGGCGCGCTTGCGTGTTGCTCCGCACTACGCGTGTGCACTAATTGGTTGGGGTTGTGACCACTATAGTGGATAGAGTCCCACGTATCGTCTAAGGGTTCTAGGACTTGAACTCTACATGAAGGGTTGTTGTCTTGTCGAACTCTTGCGCAAAAACCTCCCACACTGGTGGGAGATTACGGTCGTCGAGCTCTTGTGCACTCGCAGAAAGGAATAGACGTTGCACCGTGGTGGTGAGTGATGCTTTTGTAAATAGGGACGCGAAGCGAATGTGCTCTGCGGCTATCCACGCCGGCTGACGCCTAATGTGCGACTTCCCACAAACACATTTCGCAGAGGTTGGGTTGGTTGGAAGATCGTCGTCGTCTTCCAGATCGTTATCGTTACCATCTTCTGCACCTTCTTCATCCTCATCTTGAGTGGCTTCTAGGTTGGCTTCTAGGTTGGCTACCTCCTCTTGCGATGGGTTGGGGGGATCTTGGGGGGTGGGAGCTTGATCCGCGTCAATGAGTATGGTGGAGGAAGATCACGGGGAAGCTGATTTCCCCCCTACTGTATGGGGGCCTGCTTCTCCTTGCGTCACCCCTCACTGTGTGTGGCATGTGTCACCCGTGACCGTGTCCCCGTCACGTTAGCCTTCTCTATTTAGACATTCCGTATGTCTGTCTCTCCAGTTTATGCTATCACATTCCGAGCACCCGTCACTGTGTGTTTTCTGACTGCTTTGTATATATATACACCTTATATATATACACCTTATATATATACACCGATATCGCCGTTTCTATCAGGTTATCGACCCACATCACGCTTGGTGGTGTTCGGTTTGGCTGGACTCGCTTTGGCTTCGCGTCAATTCTACAATTCCCTATACGGCTTCCTTCGGACTTACTTCGGTTTGAGTGCAATTGCCTCATCCCAACTTCCTTGTCCAACTTCGTGTGTTGCCTACCGTCTGTGACTGGTTTTACGCGATCTCCCTCGGCCAAACTTCCTTATTTACTTCCTTCATTCTGGCCGCCTACTTCCTTCCCGCAACGTCCTTCAACGCTCTGGCCAGCAGCGCCTCTGCTGCCGGAAAACTGACGTACCTTACGGCATTTTTGACGTGACCGCCGTGTTCCTCGTCAAAAATTGACCCAATTTGACCCCTACATCGTCCGATTCCGTTAATTTTACGGGAAGTTACGTTATCACCATCAACCTAAACGTCCACTCAACTTTCTGGCCAGCAGCACCCCTTCTGGCGGGAATACGAGTTACCGTACGACGTTTTTGACTTGACCTCCGTCTTCCTCGTCAAATTTCACCCCAATTTGACTTCTCCATCGCTTGGTTTGGTTAATTTTTCGAGGAGTTACCTTTCACCCACGAAACCCTATCGACGCGCCTTCCAGATTTTGCAGCCGCGGAGATCATGGCCTCGCTACGCCAGCGTGCGCGCATGGCCGCAGTTCGGTCTGCATTGGACTTGCTTCGACGACAACATCTTCCCTTTGATTGTGGTCTGGTGGTGCCTGGTGGTGCTTACACACCAAGCACCAAACTCGAGTCCATCGCGTTCGCCATCAACGACGAGTGCTTTGACTCCTTCGACTTCGTCCCTCCACTCCCTTCGCCCTCGCCTTGCACCCCACCTGTTCACCATCCGGTGGTGTGTGGTGATGTTGCCACGCCCACTTCGCCCCTCACCATCGTTCCTTTCGAGCCATTCCCAATGCGCTCAGTCGCGCCCCCTTACCGCATTTTTCACCTTCCACCTCCCCAACACCTTCTCATCGACGCATTCGCTCTGGTGGTGCCCGGCTACTTTTGGCTTTGGCACCGCACAGGAGTTGGTTGATTCGTCGTCTGGATGCCCCTCGACATCTTCGAGGAGACCGCCGCCACCACTTAGTGGATACGCGGCCACATCGCAACCGACAAATCATGTTAGTGAACTAGTCTAGACCTTAGCCGCAATTATCTTGCAGAGTGACACCGCATCTTGCTAGTTGTTAGCTAGCTGCAATGGTCCCTTGAACTCTGACATTAAGTGACATTGGGTTTAGGTTTTAGGGTTTGCTTGCTCTGGGATTGCCACTCACACCTTCTGGGTGAGGTGGTGTCACGGGGAAGCCGATTCCCCCCCCACTGTATGGGGGCCTGCTTCTCCTTGCGTCACCCCTCACTGTGTGTGGCATGTGTCACCCGTGACCGTGTCCCCGTCACGTTAGCCTTCTCTATTTAGACAGTCCGTATGTCTGTCTCTCCAGTTTATGCTATCACATTCCGAGCACCCGTCACTGTGTGTTTTCTGACTGCTTTGTATATATATACACCTTATATATATACACCGATATCACCGTTTCTATCATTGTTCATAGGGGGTTGTGCATTTTGTGCATTTCTTTCTGCTTTTTTGCGAGCGCGTTTTTCAGCCGCATACTCGCGGTTGCGCTTTCTTACGCGCTCCGCCTTCTCCTCCGCAGTTTCTTGGGAAGAAGTAACGCCTGGGGGACGAAAGGGCGCAGCAGAATTCCCGCTGACTTGCGGTTTAATGTTTTGCTTGGGGGATGCCCGAGTGACATAGGGGGAAGTATGTGCGGAACTTGGCTTGATGGGGGATGGAGTTGTTTGACTGCGAGTTACGGGGGAGGAAGGCGACATGGATGTGGCAGTAATTGTGAAAGGAAAGGGAGGGCTGGGAGTTTCACTTGCAGACATGTTCGCTGCGTGGGGAAGCACGAACCGAGAATTAGAAGGGCAAGAAGCCTACAAATTTTTTGAATTTTTACAGCGCTTCAGAATAGTCGGCAGGCGTCGGCAGACGGGCAACGATGTGAAAAACAGAAAAGGCGAGAGTAGTTTCTCCGACGTGGCACGTAGATTTAGTCGGCAGAGAGTCGTCTCTCTCGAAAGCCGTCAAAAAAATCAGGCCTCCATTAGATCGAAGGATGCACAGAGCAAGATCTGACCGAAAGTCGACGAAAGATGCTTTATGTCACGCGATGTCGGGCCATTCTTTTCCGCCGACTCCAAAAACTCGGAAAAGTTGGAGCGTGACATTGCCTGACATGCCAGTCGGCCGACGTCGACCTACGTCGCCGTAGCCAATCAGCGTGTTGTGATCAAAGAAATAGTCGGCCGACTACCGAGTCCGTGAGGTGACACCAAACCATAGAATCAGCCTTAACCGCCCACCGCAACGCAATCAATAGTTTAATAAGATCAATAGAGAATTCGCGCCTCAAGAACATTAATTATTATTACTATTAATCATTTTCCCAAATGGAATCTTCCGAACTTGGGAAAATGCCAATGCCTTGTGACCCAGCCCTGAACACGTGGCATTGACGACTTTGACCCGAAATTAGGTCAAAGCCGACAACGCCTGCGAAATGTTGTGCTGTGCTCTGCCTAAAAATGTTCTAATGCGTGTCAGACAAATACATTATGCAAACAGAACATACACGGCAAAAGCATGGCCGGGATCTCCGCGGTGCGCGGTGATGGGCGAGCAAAACCCAAAGCCCCGGATCCCACACAAGACGTCGGAACGAAAACATACAAGATGAAAACAAACGAAAGCGATACACACACGTAAGCGAGTGCATACAAAATGCGGCACATCAGTTGAGCAACAAACACATTGGACGCGTGTGTCACAAGGGAGCATACGCGGATGGCACATGGGGCATATGGCGGGGGGGGATCGGGGATTTAGGGAAAACACACAAGTCATCCGAAAACGTACAGTGACATGAGGGGCACACACACGAAAGTACATATGAAACTAAAATGGTATGCGAGGATGCAGCGAGGATCTCGTAGGCGAGCGTTGAGCGTGGAGTCGGTCGAAGATGAACACAAGCGGAAAGGGGTCGCCTAGTCGAAGGTCATCATGCGGTCGAGCACTGATCCTGCAACCTGCATGTAAGCAAAAATTTAGTCATGCATACAGATATCGATGCATACACACATAACGTCAGCCGCAGAAACATTATGCACAAAGATATTCAAAGCAGGCAGGGTCACGGCAGCAGGGTCACGGCAGGAGGTGCACAGGAAGATGCAAACAAGAAATGAGCTTGAAATTGCATCAGAACTCCCCTTTGGGTTAATTTCGAAGTTCGAAGCATCGATCTTAGAAATCCAGCTTTCTAGGCATTGATTGGCAGTATCTTTTTTACTATGACAGACGACTGAAAACTCGAACGATCTTGGAAATCTGTTTTCTGAGATTCCGATTGGCTAGTATTTTATAATGCGACTCGTGATTGAAAAGACGATCGACTGCCTTGATGACAGACGATCATCGTAGACATCGTCACCGTTCGCTTCACCGTTCGCTTCGCCGTTCGCTGACGCGACGGTACAGATCACCGTGCGCTGACGCGCCGGTTACAAAACAGCCTGAGGCAGGATAGACTGTGATGACATGACATGACATGACATGCCATGACAGCGACAGCGACAGTCGACACTGATGACACACCGATGACGCTGTAAGCAATATTTGAGCAATATATCGCGAGTTGTGATGACGTGGCAGAGTCGAGAAATATTGTTGCAAAGCATATTTCATGACGTGGCTCTCACATGATCCCTTCGATTAATCGAGGGCTGATGTGTCACAAATATATCATGAAGAGGATGATTGGGGCTAATTAGCACCTCTTCATACTATATATATTGACTATTGCATGCATACGTCCGAACCCCATTAATTATTATTTCTACTATCACATTATTGTTTTATCGCACTTCAATATTTAAGGTTTTAATCAACGAAGGCACGTATTGTACGTAATCGGTTTGGGCTTTGGGGATAGGTCATCGAATGATTTCGATATATTACGTACCGCTTCATAGACTCTATGATGATAGGTTTTGCTTAGGGATCACTATAGTTTTTGGCTTGGGCTACCTTGCTTGCCGTTGCCAAGAAGGGCAAGGGGAAACACGGCAACCAAGTGATCCTGAACACAAAGCTGATTATCAATATGACAGCAGGTGTTAATTCAAGACAGGCCAGGAATATACATACATACGTAAACATACGTATTGGCTTTGGCAGTACTGCACAACGAATACACTAAATGCCCCTGACCCGACAAATAAGGCATACGGCGACCTGTGCACCTTCACTCATTTTGATTTTCGTCAAGTTCTGAAATTTATTCCAAGTTCGAGAATACAATAGAACAACCCACAATTTCGTGGCTACAAGTGATTGACACGATACAGGCAATTGCATCAACTTACTCTACAAGGGTCGTGTTGCCTCATAATGATCGCCTACCGCCCGTAAGGCTTCACCATTGTAACAAATCACTGCTGGCTTCCTATTCCAAGGGAATGATTCATACCAAGGTTTTAATTCATCCCATGGCATATGGCAATAATCACCCATCCATTTCCGAAGGTTGATAAACTCTGCACATACTCCGATCAGATAAAATACTGCGCTGCTCAGCTGCGCAACATGCGACATTTTCGGGCACTGTGGGCTGTTGTTTCCGCCCTCAACTTTGGGCGCCACCGTACGCAACGGCGGCTCCCCGCCAACCCTTGACAAATTATGGATGGAACGTGCTGGGCATGTAGATGGTTTTCAAATGGAAACATTGCCCGCTCCTTCATCTGATGCCCGATCGCATGATATCAAACATGTGACATTTCCCAGCACTGTGCGTTGTTTCAGGCCTCAACCCCAACTTTGGTCGCCATCGTACGCAACGGTGGCTCCCCGCCGACCCTCGGCACATTATGGATGGACTGTACTGAGCATGTAGGCAATTTCCAAATAGATATATCACCCTCCCTGCTATCCCACTCCCGATCGCGTGGCACCAAACATGCGATATTTTCGGGCACTGTGGGTTGTTGTTTCCGCCCTCAACTTTGGGCGCCACCGTACCCAACGGCGGCTCCCCGCCAACACTTGACAAATTATGGATGGAACGTGCTGGGCATGTAGATGGTTTTCAAATGGAAACATTGCCCGCTCCTTCATCTGATGCCCGATCGCATGATATCAAACATGTGACATTTCCCAGCACTGTGCGCTGTTTCAGGCCTCAACCCCAACTTTGGTCGCCATCGTACGCAACGGTGGCTCCCCGCCGACCCTCGGCACATTATGGATGGACTGTACTGAGCATGTAGGTGATTTCCAAATAGATGTATCACCCTCCCTCCTATCCCACTCCCGATCGCGTGGCACCAAACATGCGATATTTTCGGGCATTGTGGGCTGTTGTTTCCGCCCTTGTCAGGGTCATGACCGATGACATATGTGTCATACATGTCATACGTGTCATACCTGTCAGACATGTCATACCATGTCATGTCATGTCGAGTCATGTCATATATTATAATGACAGACAGTCGTCGGTACGGTCGACTATGACTGTACATGTCGTCAGATGATAAGTCACATCATCTGTCATTATTCTAGGAAAGACTTGAATGACACTTGTCATCGATAGTTCGTATGTCGAACTCGAAGATGGCAAAGCAAGATACATCTTGAAGTAACAAACAAGAAATCATCTTCGCTTCAAGCATGTGTGGAACAAGCATGCGCAGTATTATGGGGCGAACGTATTATTCGTTCTGACGATACTGGTCGTTCAACCAATGTCTCGGGTTCACAACCCAATGGCGGTACCATCTATGCGATGGGAGACATTTGGTATTTAGATGAGCTAGCGTTGTGCTAGAAGCAGCATCTTCTCACAGAAGTCTGCACTCATCCCCGCTATTATCTTACGCGTGTGTTGCCGTGCTATAACACAGCGTTTACTATTATTTTATATGATATACTGAGGGCTTGCTTATCCAGCCCTAATAGATGGTATTCTAAACTCGTCAAGGCACGAGAACGAGAACTCAAGTGAGTGCAGCGTTAGATATCGTATATATCATATTGTTCGCAGGTTGCAGGTTCGCGCATACAAGCGACAGCGCTCGCAGTTATACTGAATATCTGCAAACCGAATAATAACATACGCTCGAATATCGACAGCATACGGATTGCGCGAGGATTTATCATCGCGAACATATTCGCAGCTGACAGCATTCGCAGAGAAATCGTCTTAATACTATAAGCGACAAGGTGTGCGCACAGTATACGGATCGTATACATATGATGTCAAAATTCGCAGGATTGTCACGGTATGCGAGATGCAGATGCGCTAACGAAAAATGACCGTCAGTACGTATGATTCACATCAACTGCGAATGGACGTACGAAATTTCGTTAAACAGCGCGATCGCATTCATTATGCGACAATACACCGGCGACAATGAGATACTTTGAGAAATAATTGACAACATCGGTTTTCGCAAATGATCTGCTTACATCATCTGTCATTATTCAAGGAAAGACTTGAATGACACCTGTCATCGAGAGTTCGTATGTCGAACTCGAAGATGGCAAAGCAAGATACATCTTGAAGTAACAAACAAGAAATCATCTTCGCTTCAAGCATGTGCGGAACAAGCATGCGCAGTATTATGGGGCGAACGTATTATTCGTTCTGACGATACTGGTCGTTCAACCAATGTCTCGGGTTCACAACCCAATGGCGGTGCCATCTATGCGATGGGAGACATTTGGTATTTAGATGAGCTAGCGTTGTGCTAGAAGCAGCATCTTCTCACAGAAGTCTGCACTCATCCCCGCTATTATATTACGCGTGTGTTGCCGTGCTATAACACAGCGTTTACTATTATTTTATATGATATACTGAGGGCTTGCTTATCCAACCCTAATAGCCCTCAACTTTGGGCGCCACCGTACGCAACGGCGGCTCCCCGCCAACCCTTGACAAATTATGGATGGAACGTGTTGGGCATGTAGATGGTTTTCAAATGAAAACATTGCCCGCTCCTTCATCTGATGCCCGATCGCATGATATCAAACATGTGACATTTCCCAGCATTGTGCGGTGTTTCAGGCCTCAACCCCAACTTTGGTCGCCATCGTACGCAACGGTGGCTCCCCGCCGACCCTCGGCACATTATGGATGGACTGTACTGAGCATGTAGATGATTTCCAAATAGATATATCACCCTCCCTCCTATCCCACTCCCGATCGCGTGGCACCAAACATGCGATATTTTCGGGCATTGTGGGCTGTTGTTTCCGCCCTCAACTTTGGGCGCCACCGTACGCAACGGCGGCTCCCCGACAACCCTCGGAACATTATGGATGGACTGTACTGAGCATGTAGATGATTTCCAAATGACAACATTGAACGCTCCTTCATCTGATGCCCGATCGCATGATATCAAACATGTGACATTTCCCAGCACTGTGCGCTGTTTCAGGCCTCAACCCAAACTTTGGTCGCCATCGTACGCAACGGTGGCTCCCCGCCGACCCTCGGCACATTATGGATGGACTGTACTGAGCATGTAGGCGATTTCCAAATAGATATATCACCCTCCCTCCTATCCCACTCCCGATCGCGTGGCACCAAACATGCGACATTTTCGGGCATTGTGGGCCGTTGTTTCCGCCCTCAACTTTGGGCGCCACCGTACGCAACGGCGGCTCCCCGCCAACACTTGACACATTATGGATGGAACGTGCTGGGCATGCAGGTGATTTTCAAATGAAAACATTGCCCGCCCCCCCCATCTCATTCCTGATGCCATGGTATCAAACATGTGACACTTCCCAGCACTGTGCGCTGTTTCAGGCCTCAACCCCAACTTTGGTCGCCATCGTACGCAACGGTGGCTCCCCGCCGACCCTCGGCACATTATGGATGGACTGTTCTGAGCATGTAGGCGATTTCCAAATAGATATATCACCCTCCCTCCTATCCCACTCCCGATCGCGTGGCACCAAACATGCGACATTTTCGGGCACCGTGGGCTGTTGTTTCCGCCCTCAACTTTGGGCGCCACCGTACGCAACGGCGGCTCCCCGCCAAC
>LGRX02007259.1:0-56054 GCA_001247695.2 Cymbomonas tetramitiformis | reverse complement strand
TACCTCCTGTATTATTTTCAAAGGTAAATACATCACCGGTATGAGGAACCGGACTTGTCGGTAACGAAGCTGAATATGCATTTGTCAAAGTTGTCAATGGAATTCCTAAGCTTGTAATTGAAGCCGTAGCTGATGTATAACTAAAATTCAAACTATTTGTGAGTATTGCACTTGTAGCATTTATATCTCCGGTTAAATTAATGTTAGAACCGCTGTTCCCAACAGCCAAGACTTGACTCAATGAACCAATACTTCCAGAATTTATAGCACCAGTCCTTACTTCATTAGAAGCAGAATCGTAATATAATTGTAAACTTTCTGAAGATACATCAGGGCTTGCCCTAATAGGTCTTATATAACAAGAATTATTTACACCAGCATTAAGTTCCAAACCTGTTGCATTGAGAATGATTGTATTATCAATAGCCGTAGCACTTTGTGCAGAGTTCTGTCCGGCCAACGCACCGATATTTAAACAATTCTTTCCCGCCAAATATTCCCCTGCGAATTTTCCAATATTTACTGAATTCTCCGAAGCAAAGTTTTGACCAGAGTCGTCCCCAACGTTTACGACGAAAGCATTACATTGATTGTTCCCGGCACCCGAACCTATGCATATCGAATCATTCAAACAATTAAAAGCCCCACAATTTCTGCCTATCAAAACCGAACGGTTTGCATTTGTAAAACCATCATTTTGAGTCGATTCGCCTATGGACACCAATCCATTACCAGATGTGCCTGCCCTAATTCTAAATAAATTTCCATCACATTCTTCCTGATTTATTATGAGTATTCCAGTTCCGGTAAAAGAAATATCATTTGTTGCAGTTGTCGACCCGCGTGTTGTAACATCCTCTAACGTGTCACTAGAAACAACTCCGGTTAATGAGCTACCGTCACCAATAAATTTTCCAGAATTTAAAGTAATATCACCGGTGTTCAAAATTAAAGGTCCATCATTTATAAGTACACCGGCTCCAAGTGGTTCTACATTTAACGTTGTTTGCATAAATGACCATTCATTAATACCACTGTCTCCTATTTTCAGTCGTGTTTGAGAAACGGGGTCTAAAGATTTGATTTCAAAAGAACTATCAAGGTCATCTAAACCTATAGAAAATTTTGATTTACTTGCAGGATTATTCAAAATAAAATCATAAAAATTGATATTATTAACTAAATTTAAATCACCGTCAGTTTGTAATTTCATAAATTCTCTTTGATTATTTACATCAGAATTGTCAATAAAATCAATATCATTTTGATATAAGAAATCTGAAGCCATATGAATTGTTTGACAAGGATTTGAATTATCACCTATTTGATTTACATTTAGTTGATTAATTGTTAAAGGGTCAGGAATATTTGTAGATGGAGTTTGATTTCCATTAAATGTACTTGCAACTATATTATTTCCAAATGACGACATTATATATTATACTTTCTTTTTTAATTTTATTATGGAATTGATGCCATTTTCATAAAAATCTGAGCTGGTGCATTACCACCCACACTTCTATACCCATACAATCCATTCACGGGGACAAGATCATTATTTGGCGGTGTGTTTGCGGCACCGGTTACAACAGGTAATCCAGCCATACGGACTTTGCATTTATCAGTTAATGCAGCCATATTTAGATAAACATCACCAGGGTCGCCGCTTTGAGAACCATCAATATCCATAATGATATTTGCTCCAACCATTTGTAAAGTTGTTATTGTTGTTTTATCTTTGGCACCAATAAATACACCGTTATTTACTTTAATATTTTTATCTAAAACAAAATCATTTCCGAAAGAAGACATTATATATATATAATATTATATTACAAATTTTTTATTTTACAAAAAATGTTGGTGCAAGCTTCGGTAATTTATTGTTTAATGAATAAATATTTGGAAATGAAAACATAGCATTTTCTTTTGTAATTTTATCACCGTGTCCTAATGTATATGATTTAAAACCTGACATAAGGTCAACATTAGACACTCTTGCAGGTTGTCGTAAATCTTGAATTGTTTTACAAGGAATGATCATCATTGAAGGACTTCTAAATCCTGATGTTAACATTAAATTTGGTAATGTCACATTTACTTTCCCTAAAGTTTTCCCTAAATTTTTTGCATTTATTTGTCCAGCTTGTTCCATTATATATTATTTAAAAATAAATAAGTTTTATACAACAACTTCAATCATTCTACCCATACCTATGCGAAGTGTAGATGTACATTCACAAATTACAAAAGTTTCATTATCAGCTCCGGGAATAGCTTCTTGTATAGCATCTGTACCCGCTTGTGTTTGCAAGAAAAATTGAGAGTTCAAACCACGTGTATCTAAGCCACTAAGACTACGAACATTCATTTCGGAAGGCATATTTAGTCTTAACATAGCAGTCCAATAAGAATTGTACCAGTTTTCTAATGAATTTACCTTGCATCCAGCATTATCAGAATAATTATCCGATTTTCCTATAGTTAGTAAGTTGAAGGCATCTAGCGCCGTAGCTCTATAATTCGGATAATAAAGTGAATTTATATTATATTGCCAAGAACTAATTTTCCCGGCGTAAAATCTAAAATATGACGGCACATAAGTTGCCCCGATTTTATTATCAATTTTGTGCAAACCTGTATTTGTTGAATTATAAGTTGAAGGTCTTTGCACGGCGTACAAATTATCTAAACATTGAGTAGATAAAGAAAATCTCGTTGATTTATCCATTTTTGTTTGAGAATCCAAAAATGTAAAATAATTTTTAAAAGGCACCTCAATAAATGAATCTTCTCTTAATTTACGTTCCACGGCACTATCATAAACACCGTTTGAAAATGTAATTGTTTCAATTGTAAAATGCAAATCTTCTAATGCCCAAGAAGCATTTGCAGCAAGTTCGGCTGCAGCGGTTCCCGTAAATGTAGCACCAGCTCCTAATGACTTTTGATAAGCCCCTAACACTTCAGGACCGTGCATATAAAATCGAATTTGTATACTTGGCAACAAAGCTGTATCAATATAGTCCGGACTTGCTTCGCCTATAAACTGTAAAAAATTATTCAATATATATGGTCGTAATTCTGTATAATAATTATCAGTATTTACATTTATTTCTTGATTTTTCAAAACTCTTTGATACGAAACTTCTTTATTTAATGTTGTTTTGATGTTGTCTAACACAGTGGAAACGGTTGAATATTGTTGCATTCCACTTGAAATTTGAATTCCACCGCTATACACTTCTACCCTTTGAATTAATTTTTCAATTCCATTTGGTAATGTTGTTATAACTTTATCTGCAACTCCCGCAGCGTCAGTACAAGCAATATTAGTTTTATTAGCACGACCTTGACAATGCAAACTCAGACTTTTCATATTTATCAAAGAGTTCACAGGTAAGTTTAACGTTATCACACCATATGGAGATACTGTCGTTAAATTTGTTGTTTCTAATCTGTAATAGTTGGTGGAATATGTGTTTAATTTTTGAAGACCAAATGCAAGGCTATAAGGTAAAGACATTTTCTATAATATAATAAATAAAAAATAAAAAATTGTTCATTGAGAATACTCTTTTAATTTCAAAGAAATTGCAAAATTAATGGATTGTTCTGTACCATTTTTTGACAAGGCTGTTGGAATTAATCTAGATTTATTATCAGTTATTGATATTCGTAATTGTGAAAATTGTGAAGCTTGTACATCTATACCAAAGTTTTCATCAAAATCTAAATAAGAAATAAATTTAGTAGAAATATCAGAAGGTAATAATACTTTTCCTAAAATGTCGCTACTTATTATTAGATTTTGATTTATATTGTTTGAAAGATTTGTACTTTGTAAATTATTAGTTGGCAACGTAGTGATTCTTAAATAAATAGCATCGTTTGTTTGTAAATTACCGGGAAATTTGGAAATAAATACTTCATTTACAGTTTCAATATCAAACAAGTTTTTAATCTGTGAAATGTTTGTAAGTCCAGCAACTGATTTGTTTGTTTGTCCTCCTAATATTTGGTCAACATCGTTATACTTTCCTGGTGAATTAAAAATATCATTTAATGCATCATCTAACGGACTGCCTGGCACCGCTTGGAAATCACCGGTAATTGAAAATGCAACAAATTTAATATTGGCTGCAGGTTTACTAAGTGTGATAGTAAAATGTGCTGAAATTGCATCGTAAGTAACATTAACCCTATCGGCGGGTCTAGCAAAATTAAAATTTGCTACAAGAACATCTAGAATTTTCGTTTCTAGAATTGTTTTTATATCATCTAAATCTGTATAATTACCATCAGGTATTCTACATTCATATAACTTATCAGAATTTGTATTAGCAATATAAAAAATACCATTATATTCATTAATTGTGTACCAAGTTTTTGCAGCCGAAAAAGAATTTAAAATAATTTTTAATCTATTTGTATTTCTATAATTTGTTAATTGTGTCGGAACATTTATATCTAATATTCTTGAATCACCGGAAGTTGATAGATCTTCGCTAGATAAATAAAGGGTTCGTTCAGATATTACATTCATTCTTATCTCTATTTAATATATCAATATAATTTTTATTTTTATCAATTTCCTTTTGTGTATCTCTTTGTAATGGTAACGGAAAATCGTCAACATTTCCATTATACATTTGTTCATAAAATTGTGGTCGTGCTATAAAGTCATCAATAATCAATTCTAAATAAAATGTGCATAAATTTGGGTATAATATTTTTGCATTTTTTATCAAATGTTCACGTTCCATAATTTATAAAAATATTATTTTTACTGTCTTTTATTGTATTTTCATTAATGTTTGAATACTTATTTGATAATGATTTTTCAACCTTTCTACTAAAATTTGTCATTCTTTGTGGACCTTTGTTAGAAATATAATCTGCCAACATTCTTGCTTCTAATGGTGCATCATCGTGTAAATAATTTGCATCAATATCACGTGTTCCTAGTATACCAAATATGCCTAATGGATTTGAATATTCTGAAATTTTATTAGCAAATTCTTCGGGTGTAGCATTGTCTTTATACATATCAATAGAATCGTTCAAAGCACTTCCAAAAGAGTATATATTGAGACCCGTCCCTATAGTGTTTAGCATTGATTTTACTAAATTAACTTTACTTACTTTATTGTTTTTTGGTAATTGGAAAAATTGTTTTAAATTATGTGGCGATGTGACATATTCATAGGGTTGTTTGACTAAATCATAAGGATTTTGGTTTTCAAAATAATGAAATATTTTTCTATTACTTTTTGATGGAATTCTAAGTGCTCCGGCTGTGGCCCAGTCCGTCAACACTCTATGAATGTTTTGTGGTGCATTTCCGACAATTTTTGGTGTTTGTAAATGAGAGAGGAAAGGGTTATATGTTGTTGAGGTTACATTGAAAGTTTCACCAACGTGAATAGCTTTTGCCCCTCCTAATGAGGTTCCTAATAACTCTATTTGATGATTTGGGTATTTTTCCAAAGTTTTCAAATAAACAGTTTCAGCGCGTTTAAAAGAGTTTCTTTGTGAATGATTTCCTTTAATTACCGAAAGAATATCTGCCTTGTCTTCGTCTAAAAATTGTGGGTTAGAGCTTGCCCCGTGATATGAAATATGGATTTTGTTAGTTCCATTGTTGAAAACCGCTGCATCATATGATGATAAATGTGGATCTAATTTGAATTTGTTTCCAAAAATTTGCTTATCCATTTGTTGTTGAGCATTTGTAATTGTAAAATATTCATATCCACCCGGGTAATTCAATTCCGGTGTATAATTTCTTGATCCTAAATATGTTGAAATACCCACTTGGTATGCTTTCTCTCTTAATTCATTTGAAAATGTTTGAGTTATTTGTGATGGTTGAAGTTCGGCTAATTGTTGAAACAAATTGTTTAATTGAAGTTTGTATTCTTTTACTTGTTTGTTCATAGATTCATTTGTGGTATCATTGTAAAAGTCTTTTTCATTTTGGAAAGTCTTTCTTTTAAAGGAGTATTCTTTTACTTTGGACTTGGAAATTATATTATAGTTGGTCTTACAGAAATCATTTTGGGAATAAAGATTGGAACATAAATGCTTCTTCATTTATATAATATTTATTAGAAAAGACTTTCAGAAATAAACAATTCTTTTGGTGTGAATACGCACATTTTTTTGGGTAGGTTCCCTTCAATAGAATACATATATTTTGTCTATATATCAATAGCCTTATATGAAAAAGTCTTTTCAAAGCAAAAAGTGTTTTATAATGAAAAACGCAGATTATTTTTGGGCAGTTTGTTGTCAATAGAAGACATACATATGATATGCAATAGTATTAGATATATATGATATGCTTATGTATGCTTGTGCTATGCTCTTATGTGCTAAGTGTAAAACAAAATTGGGGAAACACAAAAAACAAACACAAATAAATATATATTAACTACTATTACAATTGGCTGTCTATTTCAGCTAAAACTCCGGTCACATGCCGGTTTTACTCCACAAAGTACTCAACATAAGTCATCGGATGATACTACTCTATTTTCAGTGCTGGAGTCTGAACACTCTTTACGTTCAAGCTGCGGTAAAGGTGCGCTAGGCATCGGTTGAGTAAAATGGGTCTTCGAGGCAGTTCGAAAAGTGTCGGACCATTGCATAAACTCTGCTTTGAATTGGCGTAGTTCGGCAATCTCCTTCTCCAAACTAGCAACTTTATCTATAGTAACCATAAGTTTAGCTTGTACATTGCGCCTGCATTCTTTTTCCTGATTAAAGGCGTCGTAAATTACCCACGGGCCTTGCGCACGCCATTCAGCAAACTTTGGCGGTCCGCAGTCATCCCAATGAGAGAGCCAGCCATTCTCAGGTACCTCATCGGGTTGGTCATACATACCATAGTTGTCGTAGTCTGGTTTTGGTTCTTCTTCTTCCTCATTGCCATCTTCTTCTTCTTCATCGCCATCTTCTTCCTCCTCATCGCCATCGTCGTCGTCTTCTTCTCCTTCTTCTTCTTCTTCTTCCTCTTTTCCTGCTTTCTCTGACACTTGACAAGTAGCCATTTCGTCAACCAAAGCTTTTGTAGAGGTTTCAGCTGTTTCGTTCCAAACCTGGTCACACCAGGCGTCATGTTGTTCGAGTAACTCCAGTTTCTCTTTTAAGAAATGCTTTTGCTTGTCGCTTAAGTCGGTTCCCATTAATGCCTTTAAAGCTTCGGCGGTGTTGCTTTCCTTGTCCTCTTCACTATCAGAACTTTCCGCCTTACGCTTCTTCTTCTTATCGTGCGCTTTCTGCTTCTCTATAGTGTGACGGCCGCAAAACTTAATCCCGTCACCGCCAGCCACACTTTTTCCACAAAGACGGTTGTCGCCAAACTTATAAAACTGACAAGTATTATAAATTGTAATAGCATCAGTGTTTTGAGACATATTGAAAACAGGTTTGAGGTAAAGTTATAGAGCTTCTTTCTTTTGTTCGATACTAAGGCGTTTTTAAAAATTGTATTATGAACGCGGACTGTCATCACTTAATCTCAACCGCAGAAGTACATTTAATCTTACGGGTTTCGCACGGTGTCATAATTATTTCAGCGCTGTCATAATTTCTCAAACGCTGTCATCATTTCATACACGCTGTCATCATTTTTTGAGCGCTGTCATATTTTCTCAAACGCTGTCATCATTTCATAAACGCTTTTTAACTTTGTTTGTGCTGTAAGCTCTATCAAAACTTTTGGAACGGTGTTATTTAAATCAAGCAGTATGAACGACGACTTAGCTTTAGAAACACAACACGATGAATTCCAAAGCTGCTGGGATCATTACGAACAGTCAGATGAAAACTCTTTGGCGTTCAAGAGTACCAAATCCACTATAATGGCCGAACTTGGCGTTGACCGATTTGTACAAAAGGGGGCAAACTCGACCGTTGAAGCACTCATGCATACTCCGCAATTCGCTAACGCCAAGTCAGCAATCGTGTACGAGCACCGGTTGCATAACAAGGTGTATCGTGTCTTGCTGCCTGTTAAGCCCCTTACTGCAAAAGAGAGGGAACGAAAGAATGGGAGTAATAACTCCCCAAGTGAAGAGTTCAGAGTTCAACTTTTTTCCCATTTTTTTGAGGAGAAAGATATCAAAACGTTTTTAAACAACCTTGTGGAAAACGAGACTAAGTTTGAAATAGGAAAAGATAGATATGAGTCTATCAGAGAAAAGGAAGAGCGGAATGAGCAAGTTTTTGACGAGGCCTCTCCAGAGGCCATGATGGCGGCAATGCTTAAGAAGTTTGAGGGGGACCCTTCAGCGTTAATGGCGTTCATGCAAGCGCAAAGTACGAAAAAAACAGTGGAAAACAAACAACAAGAAGGTACAGGTTTCTTAAAGCGCATTGCTGGCGCTGTAGCAGATACAGCAAAGGATTTTGCGGAAGCCAACAAGACCCCTAAGCTAGGCAATTAGGCAATTAGGCTAGCAGACATGCAGACAGTATTTTATTGTATTTACGTTTTTATTGGTTTGTTGTGATCTATACTCTTGTTTTGTTGTCTTGTCATATAGCACAAAACATACATCGGCATCTCAAAGCACAAAGCATAGATAAGCATAGCATACATAAGTATACGCCCGATTGTTCTATGCAACTATTCTAAAACCACAGTTTCAGCCATTTCGTCTGCGCGTTTTATATTTTCGCGCGTTCGTTTCGTTTTTTTCGTTACAGGTTCATCGCGTTGATGTTGTTGTTGTTCATCCCGTTGTTGTTGTTCATCGCGTTGATATAAAACATGCCGCCAGCATCGGTCGTATGTTATTCCTTTGTGTACTCTAATCGGCCATCCACAAACTTGACCTGTATATTCTCCCTTTGTGTGTAGGATGGGACAAGGCTTTTGGCCTGTTTCTAATATAGGTGGTGACATATTTGAGGTTGTAGGTTTAAAGTTTGTGTATGGGTTTTGTGTTGTAACTTTGTCTTGATTTGGAGTTCATATAGCTATTTAGTTATAGTACAATATGTATAGTGAGTACCCCTTACAAAAGTCTTTTTGAAACTTGAAAGAGTTTTACTTATAATCTACCAAAGTAACTTGTCAGCATAGAATCCATTAGAACCTTTTACAATTCTATCTTTATTATGTCTTAGCTTGTAAAGTCTTCTTCTTTCTTGAGCGTACTCAAATCCTTTTGTTTTAATATAAGAAGGATAGTCTAACATTCCACAAGCACCAATACTAGCTAGTTTCTTACCGGACTTCTTATCAAAGACATCCAATTTCTTGTTCTTATTTGTGGAAGGCTTTACAATAACGTTTAATTTTTTTGCGTTTTGTTTCGTATGTTCACTTATTGTGTAATTACAAATCATATTACAATAATAAATGAAAATAATGGAACTTTTTTGTGGAACAAAATCATTTTCAAATGAAGTTTTAAAAGAAAACGCACATTGTGAAATAATAACATTAGACATTATGAAAAGGTATAATCCAACAATACAATGTGATATACTTGAATGGAATTACAAAGACAAGTATTTGCCAAACTCATTTGATATTATTTGGGCTAGTCCACCTTGCACCGAATATTCTAAAGCTCATAGAAGAAAACCTAGGAATCTATATTTGGCCGACAACATAGTAAAAAGAACCATTGAAATCATAAATTATTTCAAACCGAAATATTGGTTCATAGAAAACCCGGCCGACGGTGGTTTGTTACAACATAGAGACTTTATGATTCCATTAGAAAGGTATAAGCACACTTGTTGTTATTGTAAATATGGATTTGAATATAGAAAAATGACCAATATATGGACAAATATGAAAGATTTAAATTTGAAAATATGTAATAAATTAACGCCTTGTGATAATAAACAAAAGTACGGGAAACATTTATATACCGCACAACGTACAAAATCATCAAATTCAAAAGACAATATAGGTGTAACTAATGCATATGTAATACCGCCAATATTATTAAAAGAATTGATAAAAGATTTACATTGTAGGGACAATAAATTCATTGAAATTCCTACGAAATGCTGATAAATGATTTTGTTTCTTATGTAAATCAATAAACAAAAAGTCGTGTGGGTTTTGTATAGACTTTTTATAAACATCATCAAATACTTCTTTTGATATTTCACCTGCACATTCTTCGGAAATGCAATCAATTTCTTTCATATTTTTGTTGCGAAATACCAACATATGTGTTAAATTTCCACGAATAGCTTTCAATAGGCCACCGCTATTAGATGTGTATGATTGTGTAGCAAACAAAAGAGTTGTTCCTAATGCAGAATCTTTTAATTTTCCCATATGTCTATGTTTGATAACTAAGTTACTTAATTTGGAAGAAGGTTTCATAACGTCGGAGCCTTGTACATCATCAAAGAATACAACAATTATCGGCTTCTTACCATTGTATTTATGAATTGGAGGTTCAAAATCAGAGTCTGAAAATTCTAATAATAAATCAGTAGGAATATCATATATATTTATATCTTTTCTTTTCAGCAACGACATAAATTTCTTATATCTTTTTAATTTTTCTTGATATTCTTCGTATTCGGTGGCTTCCTCATTTAATATATTTTCAATCTTTTCGGGAACATCTTTTGTTGGCTCTAAAACATCATTATCGTCATCTAATGGAAGTCCTTGAAAATAATGTTTATTGTTATGATATGTTGGAGACACCAAAATTAATCGATCTAAAGCATTATTATTTTTCATTAATCGTAATAAATTAGATAACGCTGTGGTTTTACCTACACCACGTTTTGCCACGGCCAAAATGATTCCGTGTAATTGAATAAAATTTGGTTCGGTTTCAATTGTAAAAGCTGAATTTGTAGGAATTTGAATACCATACTTTGGATCATTTATTTTTTGTAAAGACATTTTATAAAAAGCTAAAGTTTCCTTATAATAAAGATTAAAATTCTGGAAATAAAGATTTGTATGTTTTATGAAATTGTTTATCATTATTTAAAACATCATTATAAGTTGGAGGTTGTGAATTTTCATTTTTTTCATAATTTTTTCCATTTTTGATTTTTGATTTTTTGGATCTTTTTATTATAACTTCAGGTTCACTATCACTAGATTCACTAGAATCACTTTCAACAACAATAACTTCCTTTTTTTTCTTTGGTTTTTTAAAAGATTCTTTTATTTGAGGAATTTCTTTTTCAATAGATTTATCAATAATTTTAGGTTTAATTGTTTGTTGAATTTTTTCTTGAGCTTCTTGTAATTCTTTTTTATCTTCTAATTCTTTTGCAAGTTTAATATCTTTTTTGGCATCAGCATTCTTTTTTCTCGTATCCATAGCTTTTTGTCTAGCTATTTTAAGTCTCTCTAAAGTAGCTTCGTCCGTTATTTTTTCTCCTTTTTTGAATCCCATATTACAATATATAAGAAAATAATTTTCTAATAATTTCTAATCCTTTCTTATAAAAAAACATATTTATATTCTAAAAAGAGTTTTCAAATGCAATATCAAAATACTTTTTGTTTATTTCAATTCCTATATAATTTCTATTCATTTTTTTTGACACAATTCCTGAAGTTCCAATACCACAACAAGGATCAATGACTAAATCATTTTCATTGGAATAAGTTTTTATTAACCATTCAAATAAATTGTATGGTTTTGCACAAGGATGTTTGCTTTTATAATTTCCATTAGAAAACTTTATTACACTTCTAGGAAATCTTTTACCATCCAAACATATAGTAGGCGTTCTATCCGTGTAATGAGTATACAATTCTGTTCTAGGTCCTTGCCCTTGTCTAATATACGGTTTATTACCTTCAATTTTTATTGGATTATAAGTTGGCAGGCGTTTATAAAATACATATATCATTTCGTGTGATCTTAAAGGCATTTGATTAGCGTGGTAAAATCCTAAAGCCATAGTTTTTTCATATACTAAATCATATCTAAACCATTTTTTATTACTTTCAATAATATTATGTCCATATTTTGTTGTCGTAGTAAATATATAAACACATTCTTTTTTTCCAATTCTTTTTAATTGTATCCATAATTGATTCAAATCAATAACATCTTTATCCCAAGAACAATTAGTTTGATTATATGGCAAATCACATATAAATAGATCTGCTGAATTACTTTTAATTGTTGGTAAAATTGTAAAACAATCATTATTATATATTTCATACATATTTTTACTTACATTTTTTTGTGAGTTTCAAAACAATTTAAAAAATAGGTTATACTTTATATTAATGGAAAACATTAGTGAATCATTTCCAAAGTATACTAAAGTTACATCAAAGAATGGAAAAGTTTATTATAAAAAACCCCTAGACACAAATAGAAGAGACAAAAATAAATATTACGAAAATCATAAAATAAAGTTACAAAAACAAATGACTATACAAAGAATTATAGAAAATAAAAATGTATCTATGATCACTTTGAAAAAACATAATATAGACAAAATTGAAATAATAAACATTTTTTCTAATAAAATAAAAAAGTCTCCTGAAAATTTTGACAAACTTCTTGAAATTCAAAATAAATTCATTGAAAAATTAAAAGTAACAAATACCACTTAAAGATTACGTTACATTATAAGTATAATAAAAATGTTCTATAATAATATGTCACCTAAAAAGAATAAAGATGAAAAGAATAAAGGCAAAGCACCTATGTCACAATCAAAAAAAACAAATTTGAAAAAGATAAAGAATTATAGGGCCGGAAATTTTAAGGCATCAAGTTCTAGACAATTGACTCAAGAACAATGGAATAAAATAACAAAATTTGAAAAAGAAAAAATTAATGATGATTTTACTAAAAAAGATAAAAGGGAAACACTACAAGATTTAATTGAAAAATATGAAAATGATAATGACAAAAAGAAAAATAAACCCGAATTGATTTCTAGGCAAGAATATGAAGAACAATTTACAAATAAAAATGTGACAAAAGAATTTGTTGATAAAGGTGGAAATTCCGGAATAAGTATGAAAATAAATTTCAATCGTTTTTTGGGAAAGCCTTTAGAATATTGGATGAAATTAATGAACAAAAAAACTGATCAAAATTCTGAAGATGTTAAACACTTTCAATTTGGAATATCATTTCACAATGGAGAATCTGATTTTATTAGTGCAAAAAATGAAACTGATTTTTATGAAAAATTAGATGGAATGATTCAAAGCGGAGATGATAGAGGTCGTGCAAATTCAATTACAATTTCTTTATTAAATTTCAAAAAATTAAATGGAAAAGGTGCTCCTTTGCCTATGCCCAAAACGGTACAAGAATTAAAATCCAAAAAAAGTGTGATTACCATTCAAGATGAACAATGTTTTGCTAAATCTTGCCTTGTAATGTATTATAAAGAAAATGCATCTTCAACCATTTATCACAATGTTCACCAAGATAAAAGAAATAGATTAACAAAAGAAGCCATAGAATTAATGAAAGAATTAGAATTTAATCCTGAAGACGGTATAGGATTTGATGACATTAATTTATTTGAGGAAAAGTTTGATAGAAATATAATTATTCACGGAATGACTGATTTGGGTTGTACAATATTGTACCCACCTTCAAAAGAAGGGTTACCAAAAAGGGCTGAATGGAATTTTGTTTATTATCATCTTAATTCAAGTTTTGGTCACTTTGAACCTATTACAAAAATTGAGGCATTTTATGGAAAACTTTACAAACGAAAATGCTATAAATGTCGTAGCAAATTATGTGATTTTTCAAAAACGAAAACAAAACAATATATTGATTGGAAACAAGCTATATATTGTCAAGAATGTAATATAAAATTTCTAAATAAAAAATGTTATGATTTACATAAGAAAGGGACAGCTTGTAAATACTTTCATAAATGCAAAGGTGAATGTAAACAAATATACGATACAAGAAAAGAACAACATATTTGTGGACACGAATATTGTCCAAATTGTAAGTTATATTGTGATATAAGAAATCATATTTGTTATATTACAAAGAAAAAACCAAAAGAAATAATAGAAGAAGAAAAAATAGGATTTTTTGATTTTGAAGCATATAATGAAAGAAAGCACGAAGTCAATTTAAGTGTTACACAATACTCAAATGGAGAATCATTTGTTCATTACAACATTGAAGAAGCTTGCAAATTTCTTTTTTCTAATCAACACAAAGACTTTACTTTTATTGCACACAATGGTTCAAAATATGATTATGTATTGATTGTTGAATACATAATGACAACAATGAATGAAATTCCCGAAATTGTGCAAAATGGTGGTAAAATAATGTATTTGAAATATCAAAATGTTACATTAATGGACAGCTATTTACATCTAACAAATCCTCTTAGCAAATTTTCAAAAATATTTTCTTTGAAAGGAGAGAAAAAAGGGTATTTTCCGCACAAATTTAATACACCAAAAAATAAAGAATATATAGGTCCACTTCCCGATAAACATTATTATGGTTTTAATCAAATGAAAAATGAAGCCCGGAAAGAATTTTTGGATTGGTATTATTGGAATGAAAAATTCACTTTTGATATGCAAAAAGAAATTTTAGAATATTGTCAAAGTGATGTTAGAATTTTACGATTAGGATGGATGGAATATAGAAAAAGGATTTTAGAAATAACAAATGATGAAATTGATCCTACAAGTTATTTGACTATTGCATCTTTAACTCAAACAATTCATAGGTATATACATATGCCTGAAAATTCAATAGCAATATTGAGTAATATTACAAAAGGAAAACAACAATCAAAAATAGGAGACAAATGGTTAGAATATATAAAGCATACAAATAAGATAGAAAATCTAATAAAAGAATACAAAATTCCTAATTTCTATTTTGGAAATAATGCAAGACATAAATATGTAGATGGTTATGACCCTGCAACAAATACAATTTATGAATTTTTAGGAGATTATTATCACGGAAATCCTGAAGTGTACAAAAACAAAATGTTTAGAAAGAATTACAACTTTAATAAAACATTTTTTCAATTGAATGAAGAAACAAATAAACGGCTTGAAAAATTAAAAGAATTAGGATACAATGTCGTATACATTTGGGAAAATGAGTTTAATGAATTACGAAAGCACGATAAAAATGTTATTGATTTTTTAAATACGTATAATGTACCAATACATTTTAGAGATGCATTATTTGGTGGTAGAACAGATCCTAAAAAATTATACCATAAATGTAAGGAAGGGGAAATAATTAGGTATGTAGATTTTACAAGTTTGTATCCTTGGGTTTTAAAATATTGTTTATTTCCATTTGGACATCCTTCAAAAATATATAATGAAATCGACTTATTAGGTATAAAAAATATAGAACAATTGTTTGGGGTTATAAAGTGTACCATTATTCCTCCAAATGATTTGGAAATGGCTGTGTTACCATTAAGGACCCGGGGACAGTCCAAGATGGAAAAGCTTACATTTCAATTGACAAAAATGACCGGAACTTGGTGCACCGAAGAAGTAAAATTAGCTTTGAAGAAAGGCTATGTGATTGAAAAAATTCATCAAGTTGTACACTGGGAAAACACATCTTATAAAATATTTGAAAGTTTTATCAATACTTTTTTAAAAATAAAACAAGAGGCAAATGATTTTCCTGAGTGGGTACAAAATGATGAAGATAGAAATTTGTATATAAAAAAATATTTTGAGAAAGAAGGAATATCGTTAGACAAAGAAAATATATATAAAAATGAAGGAATGAGAACTATAGCCAAACTTTTTCTTAATAATTTGTGGGGAAGATATTGCTTGAAACCTAACAAAAGACAAAATAAATATTGCAACAATGCTGAGATATACGACATTTTATCAGATTCTAGAAATGATAATGTTGTTATTCAACCTATTCCACAAGTAAATGATGATGTGAAATATCACATAGGATTTAATATATTAGATGAATATGCTGAAACAAATTTTAGTGTGAATGAAGTTATTGGTGTTTTTACTACCGCTTATGCAAGAATTAAATTGTACAATTTAATGGATGATGTAGGATTTGAAAATGTATTATATCACGATACGGACTCGGTGATTTATATTGAAAACAAAACAAATATGCATATTTACAAAGAACAATTAGGAGATTATTTAGGTGAATTGACTGATGAATTGTATGATGATAAGAAAAAAATATATAAAAAATGCATTGAGTATGTAGCCACAGCACCAAAATCATATTCATTATTATTTGATGATGGAACAACAATGACTAAAGTGAAAGGATTTTCATTAAATTTTCAAAATTCACAAAGTCTAAATCATAATGAAATAACAAATATGATGTTAAATGAACAAAACAAAGTAATTGAAATAAAATATGATGTTTTAAGAAAGCCTAAAAAATCATCACTTACCGATAAACAATATGCAGCTCTTGGAATTGAAACAAGAAGTGAAACAAAATCATTTTCTTTTAATTATGATAAAGGTTTTATTCAGTTGGAAACATTTAATATAATACCTTGGGGACACAAAGATATTGTTAGTGACAATAAATAAGGTTTATTATATTAAACAATGAGTAAATCAATTTCTGAAAAAGAAATACAAAAGTTTTATTTAGATCCTGAAATAGGATTGAGTGGTGTATCATCATTTACAACTAAATTAAAATCTCGTGGGTATAAAGTTACCGAAAAGCAAGTCAAAGAAGCTATTGAAGGCACTGAGCTTAATCAAACATTTTCTCAAAAAAAGAAATTGAATAGAAAAGAATTGTTTCCTATTTATGGTAAAGACCCTAATAAAAATTATATTCAAGCTGATTTAGCATTTAAACCAAATGTTAAAAGACAAAATAAAGGATTTTCTGTAATTTTAACGGCTATTAATGTAAACACAAGAACGGCTTATGCATATGCACTCAAATCAAAAACGGTCAAAGATAAAAATAATAAAAACATTGAAAGTGCTGAGGGAATTATACCGGTTTTTAAAAAATTAATAAAAGATTCAAAAATGAATGTATTGACAACTGATAATGGATCAGAATTTACAAACAAAGCTATGAAAAAGTTATTAAAAGACAATGATATTGAACACTATTTAAATGAGCCTGATGACCATTCAACTATGGGTATGATTGAAAGATTCAATAAAACATTGAAAATAAAATTAGAAGCGAACTCTGCAAGTAAAGATAGCGTAAATTGGGTTGATTATTTAGACTCTATTGTTAAAAATTATAATAGCACACAAAATGTTGGAAATATTAATAGGTCCGCGCCTGATAATATGTCATATACAAAAATAATTAGAAATATTTTATTAAAAAGAAATAAATTGACCGAACTTCTTGAAAAAGTAGGTATAAAACCTGGAGATAAAGTAAGAATTAAAATTAAAACTAAAACATTTGATAAAGAGTCTCAAAAATGGTCTACAAACATATATAAAGTAAAATCAATAAAAGGATTAAGTTATGTTATTGAGGATGGTAATGAGACTTTAGCTAGACGATATAAACCAAGGGAATTATTAGAAGTTAAAGGAAATGTTTCTAACAAAAAGACTAATGAGCCCACGGTAAAAGAATTAGTAGTTAAACAAAATAAAAAAGAAAGAACTTTGAAGAAAGAAGGAGTTTCATCTTCCAATAGAATTTCTAAAAGAACACGAAGTCAAAATAAAAACAATAAAAATAATGAAACAGAAATTGATTTACGATAATTTTTTTAAATTAGATTAGATATATATAATTATGGTAAGAGCAAATCAAACACAAGCTCAACGAAGACTTAATAATAAAATTTATTGTGGGTATAAAGACCCTGCACCATCAGGTCGTCCGCTTGGAAATAAAGTACAATGTAAAGCTCGTCATCAATTAAGACGATTTGGAAGAATTTTAAGAGCACCTCATCCTGCGGATAGACAACAAAATAGGCAAAAATAGATAATTTAATATAATATATATAATATATATAGTATGAGAAAGATTTTGACTGATGATATTGTTAAACAATATTGTTTAAATGAATCAGGGTTTAAAAATCCTGCATCATATAAATCAATTTTTAAAGGATATGCTAATTTGGCTTCCAAAAGTTATTCTATGACTGCACCTTCTCAAAATTCTGTAGACTTTTATAATTCAATTTCCCAAAGTTCATTTATAAATCCATCTGATTTAATTCAGAATTTAAAACGAAGTGATGTAAATATATTCACTCCTTCAAAAAATACAAGAGGTGATAATTTACAAACGTTGGCTGATTTAAGTGAATCTAATGAAGAAACTCCAATAAGAACACCCGAATCTGCATTTGAAGAAGAAGAAGAATATTTGCAAACTTTGGAAAAAAGAACTCCAATAAATCAAAAAGAATCTGGAACATCAAAAAGTAATATTTTAGTAAATCCTATGTTAAGACAAGCATTATTCAATTCAGCTCAAAAAAACACATCACCTTCACCTAGTCCTGCAAGTTTAAATGATGACGATGATGATATTAGTGGTGTAGAAATTATGGAAGAAGAAGCAAGTCCGCAAATATATACAAGAGGACAACGTGCAAGGGCTAATCAACCATAAAATAAATAAATATAGTATATAAATGACGCGAGCTGAATGGAATGAAACATTGAAAAAATGTGCAAAAGAATATCATTCTAAAAAAGGTACACAGCCTAGAAAAAGATATTCAAAGAAATCAAGCAAAAATAAATCTATGAAACAAAGTCCTCAGCCTCAAGTAATTTCAAAACCTATTGTAAATCGTCCAATAAATCAAAGAGGTGCTCGCTTTCCTTTTAATCTTGTAATATAATTTTGTGTATTCTTCAAAAAAGACTCTTTTATTTTGAAAAGACTTTTTTGTAATGTGCATTGTAATATGTATATTTATATTTGTATAATATATTTTTACTTATTGTAAATTTATTGTACATTTCTTAAAAAACTCTTTATTTTTGAAAAGACTTTTTTGTAATGAGTGAGTTAATGTTCGTATTGTTTGAATGATATATTTTTACTTATATGAATTTATTGTACATTTCTTAAAAGACTCTTTTATTTTTGAAAAGACTATTTTATAATGAGTGAATGATGGTATATCTATTTATATACTATATTTTTACTTATTGTAAATTGATTGAAGAACATATATTTTTACTTATTGTAAATTTATTGTATATTTCTGAAAAGACTCTTTTTGTTTTGAAAAGACTTTTTTGTAATGAGTGAATAAATGTTCGTATTGTTTGAATGATATATTTTTACTTATTGTAAATTTATTGTACATTTCTTAAAAGACTCTTTTATTTTGAAAAGACTTTTTTATAATGAGTGAATGTATATTAGAAAATGTTTTTTGTAACAAAACTTTCCACTTAAAGAGTAAGACTTCATAAGGTAGAACAAATCACAATGACTACTATATTCAATGATCTTCCTCTTGACATTCAAGAAAAGATTTTTTTTATGAAAGAGCAACTTGAAATGGAGGAATTTTTACAAAAGATGAAAGAAAGAAGAATGGAAGAGGTTAAAACGATAGGGGAAAGCAAAACAAATAATAGTGACCAAGGATTAGACGAAATTGGATGTGTATGTTGTGGATGTATTGAAGACATTTCCGATTATGGCTATGATGAAGATGGAGAGTTTGATTATTGTGAAGCTATAGATGACTTAGGGTGGAGTGTATGTTTAGGTTGTGAAGGCTATCTTTGTACCAAATGTAAAAAAGAAGATACATCAAAGGGTTGCTATTGTGAAGAATGTTTTCAAGAGGAAAATTAAAATAACTTAAGAACAATTTATAATATATATATACATCATTTATATAATTTATTTAAGAACTTATTTAAATTTATTTTAGAACTTATTTAAATCTTATTTTGTTACACATTTATTTACGTAATTTATTTATCATTTATTACGTAATTATTTATTGTATATTTATTGTATATTTCCTTGTCATTTTACTTGTCATCTTTACTTGTCATTTTACTTGTCATTTTACTTGTCATTTTTCTTGTCATTTACTTGTCATTTTTCTTGTCATTTTCCCTTGTCATTTACTTGTATGACTTATGACATATATGACATAGGGTTATGACATATGTCATAGGGTTTTTATAGGGTTTTTATAGTGATAAAAAAGCGTACCCTATAGTCGGACCCTTACTACTAAGGTTGTCCCCTCTTGCCCTCGTTCAAGTAACGGCAGGCTCTTCTGCACAAACGTGATCTTCCTATTGCGCAATTATAATCAACGATTTCCTACAAACCCACCTGGCTTTATAAGTTTATATTATCTCGGGTAGAAAGAACCGGCAAACTCCGTACTAGCCACTGCGCAAGACTACGGAATATAATATGGATTCAGTTTTGAAGCCGTACATGGGGTCAAATAGTGAACCGAAACCAGCCGCGTGGTCAAAGGGTAATGCACGACCAGACTTTGAAGAAGCCAATGCCGCCATGCAAGGAGGATGTCAAAACCACGCAGGTTTGACGGGCGACGGACGAGTTGACGACATCCAGCGTCAACCTGCGGTGTAGTACATACACCACCACGCCTCGTGGTTGGTGATCCATTGGGGTCTTGCAGGATCGGCGGAGTGTGATGGAGAATCTACTATGCGATTCGACACAATATTATCTTGTATAATTGTGTGGATCGCATGGGGAGCTGTAGTAATTTTTCGGGGTCGATAGTCAACATTTTTAAGTGGGGGAATAAAGGGGAATGTAGTCATAATGTAAATGAAACTATAATAAGTGGTAGAAGCGGCTAGGTCAAGACGTTTCGGAAAAGCTAAAGATATATTCACAGTATTGAACAATATAGGAGTGTGTGTTGTAACACGGTGTGACGAGTAGGACTTCCCAGATCTATTATATCTGACTGCCATAGCGTGACAGCCCGATAGGCAGATTCTAGCAATAAGTAGTGCAGTCCTTGTTGTATACGAACAAATCGGGGAAATGTAGCCAGTTTGGCTCAGCCAACCACAGCAAGACAAGCTCTAAGACAGGCGTTCAAACCGGGATATTTTACAATACGTGCGAAGGCCACAACCATTTGTACAACTCTCACTACTTTCACTGAAAACTACATCATGAAAACTACAACAGTTATCTCACGCCGCAGCACCGGTCTTGAAGTAGTCGCGGATACGAGAGGGTTGGGTGTTCAGCCCAAGACATGTGGTCCGGATCCCATCAAAGGGATCATGCACCTCCTTCCCAAATCGGGAGCTAGTGAACCGCGGATCTTGGCATCTTGCGATCTTGCATCAGAATGATGTGAGCAGGAGCGAAGGGAATAGCGCCCCAACTGCATACTGCACCTCGATTTACACAAAGCCGAGCGCAAATCTTGTAGTAGAGAGGCTATTTAAAAACAGAGGTCACAGCTTTTGTAACTACAAACCTGCAAAACATGTAAGATAGTCAGCCAGAGTGTTGGGACTTGAACCCAATCTTGGAGGCGATTTACGACTCGACGCCAAGCACATCCGAAAGAACGAATCAAACGAAACGACAGCAGCTCACCGGACGGTTACACACCTGCAAACACATTTACGCTAGTCAGCCGGAGTGTTAAAGCGTACGAAAAAATGAAGAGATGCGTGTATGAAGCTGAGGCAACCTTCGAATACTGTCTCCGATGTTGCAGTGCGCGTTGTTTCCTGAGGATTATTGGCATTTTTCAACGGCTTGCCGGAAAGGCGGTAAGTGAGTCTTTGGCTGTGTGCGTGTCAACGACGCGGCTTTTAGAGAAAATCGTGGCAAGAATTCACGCATCAATGACAAACCGGAAACATTGTTGACACACGCCACACGATAGTGCAGGTGGGGAGAGCATGTTTCTGAGCCGGAAAGCTATCTCAAATATTCGTGAAAGTGTCCGCCGAGCAGCAGGCGTAGAATAGCATAATGTTAACGTTGATCGGAACTAACACCCTAGAGCAAGATGAAGAGGCCTGAGGCTGTTATGAATGGACGCAGTGGATATCTCAAAAATAGACTTCAATACGAACAGGTCTTGCGCACTGTAACACACCCTGACCACCCTATACAAGTGAGTTAATGCCCTTAATAGTACAAACACACACGCGCAGGGCAATATCAAAACGAACATCTGGAAAATGGCGAGGCGATCCGGGATCGTTCTTTTCGTGATCCGGAACGGGATCGATCCCGGGAGGGAAGTTTCTTACGGGATCGATCCTGGAACGCCCCGGGTACGGGAACGATCCTGGAACGCTCCAGGTACGGGAACGATCCTGGAACGCTCCAGGTACGGGAACGATCCTGGAACGCTCCAAGTACTGGAACGATCCTGAATCGATGGGGGGACACTCATGATAAGTCCAAGGGTCGATTCAAGCATTCAAGGCAAGTACCATGAACCGCACATTAAAAAAAAGGTAGACTTTCACAAGGCTAGAAAGCAGGAGGCAAATTCAAAAAGAAAAAAATCAACAAATCCACATAAATAGATACACCTTTGAGTACACAAGCTACTTCATTTGCATATGTTCATACGGTCTCCACTAAGATGGTATCACTGGCTATTATACTCTTCTTCTTTCTCATCTATACTTCCCACTCCTATAGCGTTTTGGTGTTGGGGTATTTTTGTCTAAGTTGCAAGCCACTTGGTTGGTTGCGCAAGCTTCACACGCGATTGTGTCGTATTCCATCTTTTAACTTGGGTAAACATTCTTGAATACTCCTTGCTGAAGGTGTTTGGCACCTCTGTCTGCACATGCGATAGTGCCACAGTGAGTAGCAGTTGAAAAGAACTTATGCGCAAAAAACAACAAAGGGTAAATAAGTACTTACCACAGCTTGTGACTTCGTGCATGAGTTCTCATTTATTTCATACTCGACGGCCTAGTCTTTCAAGCTTGGGCCACTGGCCATCTGGCTTCTAGAGTTTTCTTTCCCTTTTCTTCTATTGCTCGTGCTGATTTTTTTTGTCTTATTATCCGCATTTTTTTCTTTTTGGGAAGGTGATGCTTGCTTGTTGGTCTCCGAGTAGCGCACGTCCATGTTTTGAGTGGCCATCCCGAGGAACGAATCGTGGTAAAGCTCAACACACATAAGCTGACATGCTGAGCTCAACTGAGAAGCAAAGCAAAGCAAACAGCAAAGTTGGGCAAAGCTGAGTCGAGTTGAGCAGAGCTTAGTCGAGTTGAGCTAAGTTGAGCTAAGTTGAGCTAAGTTGAGCTTAGTTGACACGCGGACAGGAGCAAAGCTGACACGCTGAGCTGATATAAGCTAACAAGCTAAACTAAGCGGAGCTGACAAACCGAGTTGAGCTGACACACAGTTACAGGTACGGGATAATACAACATAGACTGGAATATGTGTGTATATGTGTGTGCCTGTCGTGTTATTCCTATGCTAGGATACGCGTGTACCTCTCTGTGCGTGTGCTATGCCTGTGGTAGGATATATGTGTATCTCTATACCACTGTTATGCCTGTGATAGGATATGTGTGTTTTTTTTTCAAAAGCTAAGCTAAGCTAAGCTCAAAAGCTAAGCTCAACTCAGGCGTTGAGTTTGGCGCTAAGTGCTGAGCTAAGATAAGCTGAGCTGAGTTGTTTTCACTCATAGAGTTGAGGTGAGTTGAGTTAAGTTGAGCTGAGTTGAGCTTAGCTGACACGCTGACGTGAGCGAAACTGACACGCTTAGCTGATATGAGCTCAAAAGCTAAGCTCAACTCAGGCGTTGAGTTTGGCGCTAAGTGCTGAGCTAAGATAAGCTGAGCTGAGTTGTTTTCACTCATAGAGTTGAGGTGAGTTGAGTTGAGTTGAGTTGAGTTGAGCTGAGTTGAGCTTAGCTGACACGCTGACGTGAGCGAAACTGACACGCTTAGCTGATATGAGCTCAAAAGCTAAGCTCAACTCAGGCGTTGAGTTTGGCGCTAAGTGCTGAGCTAAGATAAGCTGAGCTGAGTTGTTTTCACTCATAGAGTTGAGGTGAGTTGAGTTGAGTTGAGTTGAGTTGAGCTTAGCTGACACGCTGACGTGAGCGAAACTGACACGCTTAGCTGATATGAGCTCAAAAGCTAAGCTCAACTTTGGCGTTGAGTTTGGCGCTAAGTGCTGAGCTAAGATAAGGTGAGCTGAGTTGAGTTGAGTGAATGCGTAATAGAGTGAGTAATGAATTTTTAGTGAGTGGTCCGGAGTGTGGGTTGTGAGGTTATGAGAGCGAATACAATTACCTTAATGCACGTTCGTTCTTCACAGTCCCGCTCCTTTGAAGTTTCTGCCTTACCATACCCAACACCCCATGCTGTGTGAGAATGGCTTGGTTCCAAAACCTCAAAGAACATAGTGAAAAATAACATGCTTATCTTGATCTTATGTAAGACCAGAAAGTGCGCAGTACCATACCATACTTTTATAGTAATCACACATATCCTAAAAGATCTAAAACACGGGAGCACATATGTGGAAAATTATTTTTGCATCAAAATATTACACCTCTTTGTGGCGCAACGGGAGACAAGTGGTCACAGACACAAGAGTGTCAGACCTACTCAAACCCAAGATGCCATACATCACAACAAGGCCAATACCTTGTTGCTCGCGGATCAAGGGCGCTCCAAACAAACCCGCAGACCAAGGGTGCAGGCGCCTTCTTCTACAAGAGTAGAAAGCGTGACCACAATGGTTCCTTCAATGGCGCAATCACCAATGTGTGGCCAAGGGAGTTCGTTTTTGCAACGCCACAAAGGAGGTGTAATATTTTGATACCTATGCTAAATAAAATATTTCTCATAGGGTTGCAGGATTTGCACCGACCAAATAAGATATGCAAACAGCTTATGTGAAAACCGAGCTTACAGTTGATATTCGTTATAGAATACTAAAAGTCAATAGCTAAAATAAGTCTATACATTAAAACAAAACAGTTTGATAAAAAGAAAATAAAGAAAATAAAAAATAAACCACCACTCTAAGTGGGGAAGGATTACCTAACTATTACCCAGCAGTTCAATCGCAATGGTTCCACCGCGAGCTGCGAGCTGGTTCAAGGCACAAAGGATTGCACAATAACAGTGTCCTCCCCACTAAATCGCATATTTAGACTGAGGAACTCTAGGTTCTACCTATAGTGAAGGCAAGGAGCGATGTTGCTGTCCTAGGCACAGCAGTTCAATCGCAATGGTTACCTGGCACGATATATCATTTAAGTAATATATCAGGTATACGAGGCATATACCTGTGTTGACTATGCAAGGCCATCCCTCATCGAGTCGTTGAACAAGTGAAAAGCTCCCTGCCGTCACTATCCCGACACACACCCGACTCTCTTAATTAAAAGAAAGACTAAACCAAGTGCGATGCAATAAAAAGCTCAAACAAGGACAAGAGCGTACCTTAAATTGGCTGGGTTGGGTTTCACCCCAGGGCGTGCCGAAGGCTAACGCACTCCCAGCCTCATTTGAGCGAACTGTCTATCTAAAACAAAGTTCGCATCGTCGGACCTTAAAAACTACAAGCACCTATATCACGATACTCGCAATTTATGCAAGTGCAAATCGCGCTACAAGTTGCACTGCTACTAACTGTAGTAGCAATGACTGCAAAAGACATGCTACGGAAAGCATGGAGACATACCTTAGATTCCCAGTGTTTCCACACCACCAGAGCCCAAAAGCAATTGGGGTGGTAACTGGGATCGGTGCGTCGGATATTTATATCCCGCCTCCTCGCCAAGAGCCATGGGGCGGTTGTCATGCAATTTTGAGTTGCGACACTTGGAACCTAGACTGGGCCTTTTTAGAAGCTAAAAAGGCCCAGTTTTTCACGATCCAGTAAAAACAAGCAAACAGGCACACACACTTGTAAAATTCTATCGAAGAATTCAATTTGAAAGCACATTTTTCCAACTAGCTAGCCTAAAGGCAGATAACGCACACAAAACAAGTACTTAAAAATCACTTAATCATCACGTAACGTGGGAGCTCCTAGCCCCACATCAAATGTCGCGCGTCCCTATACCAACTCACCTGCCCTTCAAGATATCACTATGATTCAAGGTGCGCAGGTTGATCCAGCTTTCCGATCTTACTAAAAGGTTGTGAGCGCACCTGGCGGGAATGATGTCCGCTCATTCCGTGTGTGACCAACTGCTTCCAACCATTTTCGAAAACGTGCTCATGGACTTCATCTGCGAACACTGTAAGTGAATTACGAAAGGAAAATAGGTGCGCAGGCAGGATCTACTCTCAAAATCTCGCACGAAAATTATGGGGTAAATCATAGTTTTGGGCAAGCGACAAAGTGCGTGGGTGTGTGGGTTACGTAAACACCAAACGCATCTTGCTTGCGGCGACCACGCTATGACCAACCACCTGCGGAAAATATACGGTACGCGAAAATATCAGAAACTATTTTATACTAGCAACACAATACAATCAAATTATCTAGGCTGATCTAATCAGAGTTTGCAGTATGGTTTTCGGCTCACGTGCTTTCAAAATTCGGAGACGCACGTAAGACTAAATGGGAAGTCAAGAGCTCACGATACTGTGTCCATGCGCCATGGCGCGCCAGTGACATTTCTGCTGACATCTGATGTCATTGACATTTCTGATGTCATCGATTACTGGAACGCGAAGAAACGGTGCAGTGCGTTCGGGATTTCCGATGACGGTTTACGATCCAAAGCGAAACGAGAACGCGGATCGCGGATCATCACCATCGTTATGAGCACGCTCTCAGGCGATGCATGAACGGGGATCGTGACGTGTCGTCTTTGTTACACGAGCGCTCCGCAACGGGGGGGAACGGGGAACAGTCGATTACGCATTCAGAACTGAACGCCGAATTCCAGATGAAGGGAGTGCAGGCCGCTAGGTACAAAAACAAATCGTCGCTGAGCGGAACTGCCCTAGGATTGTGTGCGTCCGGGCATCGTGGCAGCAAAGTCGAAAGTGAAAGTTGCGATCCTGTAGCAGCAATTTTGGGATTTGGGGCAGCGATGTGCAGCGTCAACATTCGCATCAACGTCAGCGTCAGCGTCATCGCGTGGCAAAAGCGACAAGCTAACGTATCGACAAAATAAACGACAATTCGACACCAGCATTTGCGAATACGGGGGTATAAATACATGATCAACTGGCAGAAATACAAATTAAAATATTCGAGGGCGATGGAGTAGATGTCAAATTAATTAATCGGCCGAGGACTACTTGAAAAAATGTCCGGCAATTGTCAAGCATGGGAAAAATATATTTTTTGCAATATGTACATCCGATTATGATATTTGTATGATAATGAAGGCTCGTTTCTGGTCTGTGTCGACTGTCCATGAACTCCTCCGCCATGTCCGTGCCCTTCCTCCTTGTGAACCCAAACGCCAAAGGGCTGCTCGGAGCGCGAGCGAGCCAAAGAGTATAAATATGCTATCATGAAATTATACTCTGATTCGCTGAAGGGAACGGTCAGAGTTGGAGTCACAGGAATTATGGCGGAATTAATACGGTGTGCAGATAGACTGAAACCTAAGATAGCCGAAAACCCGAACGGAAACTAACGGCACGTGCCACTACTGTGTCACACACGGGCAGCGGTAACTGACTCTGTACGTCCTACACCAAGACCCTCGGGAGGGCTGCCTGGCCTAACGCGGTGCGGACATCAAACGATAGTGAAGCTGTAGTTGTTAGCATTATATCAAGTGAGAGCGATAGTGTCCAATATCTGCATATCAATCGCGATGTATCAAACTATCGGTGCACTCGATACCGAGCCGGCCTGGAAACTGTGTGTGATAATTACTTTGGCAAGATTTATGTGATCACTATAATTCAAATACAGTAGTCGCTTTGTGTGCGTTGTGTTGCCGAGAACCCTTAGAGTCCCTCAACCGCATTTCTTCCTGGTTGAATAGAAACTTCTTCCCAAATATTATGCTCAAGGGAATTGGCTGCACAACAAGTCGAACGATACAGGGTGAGTTGAAGGACTTTTTCACAGTGGTTCAGAGTTACTGCCATAGCAGAGATAGTCGGGATACCCGGCAGAAGCTTGTCGCAGGTGGACGTTTAAAAAAACTTTAGTAGGAATTCTGAAGAAGTCTACATCTGGGAAAGAAGCAGGATGGAGATGAGAACCGAAATTGTAAAATCAGCGCACCCCCACTGGCAACTACAAGAATTTGAACCCTGTCAACCAGTCGGGACCCAGACTAAAAGGGTTGCCCCTTCTGCTATTGCTTACACTGATTGTATGTCCTCTAAGCCCTCGTCTCATATATGCTCTCAAGAAGTGGCGCAGATAGTTCTACAATATTAGTCGCATATGGAGTGAAGAAGCACGCTTTTTATGCTTTGATGCCAGCAGGAGTTTGCGGTAACTCGAAGTGAAGTTTGTATCCCAAGGTGGGGATTAGACCAGCTTGGTTCACCCAGATTCGTCCTTGTTTCATATGCCACTTCTCGAAGTTCACACAAAAGGCCTGGGGGGCTGTAGGAAATTACAACCTCGAATCTTTGCTGGGACTTGCTCGCCGCAACTGGCACGATTGACCACACCTGCATGACTGCAAGTGAACTTGGAGTTTGTGCTACAGGATCCGCTCGTCATCGCGTTGACAGTACCACACATCTCCTACGAGTACTTTACTGAAGTATCAGACTGCACTTTGCTTGTAGAAGGTCGTGTCAAGCACCTTCACCCCGCATAGATTGCACACACCTGGATAAAACCCCATGTTGTTAACTATTATCTTATCTTTCGGCATAAGTGCAGCAACAGAATCCTTTGAACGTATCACATTCAGTAGTCACGGGAGCGAGAGAGTGCGCGCAAGCGACGCACGAATGTTTTATTTGTTTGGGGAGCAAATCAAACCTACAAATGCAAAAGATGGCCGTACGAGCCAACGGGAAACAACACGTGAACTGGTGTCGGGAAAAACAGTTTGCTTACCAGCTTTATATGCGCAAGTATGGCAATACATACCCTCCCCCTGATGATTCGGCTCTTTGCAAATTTTGCACTTGGCAACTGCATAGGGGTTATATTTTGCGCTGCGCATAACACCAAAAGGGAGTGAGAGGAAGGGTGCAAACCCTAAAACATGTTTTTCGCGATACGGGCACGCTAACGGCCTTCGCGGGTGTCCTGGAAACAATGAGCTATATTTGCCAGAAAATTCAACCTTCGAATCTGAGAGCTAATCTAGAAGCTTGCTAATACAATCACCTTGCTTTATTCTTCCCGAGGGCTTTGTTGGCAGCTCCGCCCACTTTTTTCTTTGCAAGAGATCCCACGTGTTCACGTGCGCCTTCTCTGTAAGGGTCTGGACAGGCGAGTTTCTTGCTATTCAGTTTCTTTTCACCTGGCGTCACCAAAGCCCTTAGTAATCTATCCACAAAACAACGGCAATTCCGCAATTGTAAACGTGGACTATGTGAAAGCTTAGGGGAAATATCGCTTAGCACATCACGCACATTTTGCACAAACCATAGCTGCTTGCTATCTCTGAATAGTAGAATATCACTAAACCCCGACAAAAATATTCTGAGAATGAATTCGTCTCAAGTACAGTCAATACCGCGTCTTCCGATCATCTGATGCTGACGTGCAGAAACGAAAGAGAAACGCCACTTTCGGCTACACTTGAAACACTTTCGGCCCATACTTAGCGTAAAATTTAGGGTACTTGCGATTTCATTTTCGCCCCAAATCGTACTCGATCGTAATCGATCGCGACAGCGACATCGATATCGACATCTCAACAGCACAGGTCGAGGGGTGCGGGTGAGCCTGTGCGGGTGAGCCCCGGCCCGGTGCGGGTGGCATGGCATGGCATGGCATGGCATGGCATACAGTAAACAGTACAGTGTGTCACTGTATCTCGTCAATGCCTAATTATCAACACTTATAGATAAATTGGTCATAATAAGTCGATATATTTGGAGTATAAGGGCATATATGGTGTCAAATCCCGCCTATATGAGTCCAAAGGTCAGGATTTCAAGCCAGATTGGCCTCAAAATCGTTATTTTCGGCGATGTGGCATGAGAAGTAGGGGGTGGGTGAGATGTTGCTATTCTTAGGGGTGACCTAATGTGCAACACTTCAAATCAATAGATAAACCGGCTATATTTAGAGATATGGCATGGCATATCGATACTGTATGTGTATGGCAGAAGGGAAAAGCGAGAAGGAAAAGAGATTTAGACTTTCACTTTAGAATTTAGAATTTTTATTTCATATGACTCTGACTGCTGACTCTTCAACGAAGTCGTGATTATTCAAATATTCTTTCATAATACTATATACTATATATATCATGATACTATTATGACAGATGCAGATATTAATATATATAATTGAATATTAATATATGCAGATGGGGGGATATCCATATCGGATACGGAGGGGTGGAATGACATCGATGACAATCTGCAGAACTCTGAACTGGCACTGGGTGTCACGGGCGCGGGCGCGTCTGCGTCTGCTGCTATGCTTTTATTAGCCTATAAACGATCACGTCATTCTGACAATTGGTCATCGGACAATTGGTCATTGCTGATGCTCCTGAATGTAGGATTGTAAGCTCTATTCTGACCTTGAAATAAATCCTGACGTGGTAGGATACCTGATGCTGGTCATACCTCATGGTACACGTCAGTATCAAGTTCAGCAAGGCTTGGTCTTCAGATTCTTTGAATTGGTTGGCTTTGTGAACTTTTATCCCAGACATCGAAATCCCAAAATGCATTTAAATCCGCCGTCGGTTCGTTGACGTTAGGATATTATAGTTCAATCGCAACAGTCCAGAATTCCCGCGCCCGGTCACGATCGGTCTCGATTGATTCTATCTGTTCACAGAAAAACATGAGGATTGGTTTCTCGTTCGCATGCGTCAGTCCACTTGTCGGGATCATCCCTCGCCGCTCGCAGGGTTGTAAGCATTCCGTTTCTAAGCGCACCAAACGCCGCTCTGCAATCACGCACGCATAACGTTCATCCATCTAAAAATGCACTGTGTGTGAGCTAAGGAAGGGGTTAAAGGTCTTGTTATGCACTCAGAAGTCAATAACCCCCTGACCGCGTTCACGATGTGTTAGCCGGCCTTCAGTGTCTATTGGGGCTCAACAACCTTAAACCCTGTACGGTCTGCTCAGGCGGCAAGCTGGGCGGGCGGCAAAAAATGACGTGATATTTCCTTTTCCGGAACGTTTACACATTGAAATCGAGAAATATGAAATCCGTTATCTTAGCCGACAGGGTCCTTGAGAAAGTAGCGTGTGCGCCCAGCTTCCGCAACGTTGAGAAAACAGCATCAGGCCGGGTCTCACACCGGTCCTCTAGAATATCAGCTTCTCGACTGTTTCGCTTACATCCGAATTCTAGGACTTCCGTTTCGCGTACTTTATTAAGGTAAACGTTAGTCTGTGTAGCAAAAGCGTTTTTTACAACTCTGTGCACTGCAACCGTTTTGCGAATAGGCTTGCTGTCGATCTGTACTGTTGCCTCACTGCGATGTTTTCGACGTGTCAGGGCTCAACGTGGAGTATCTGCTTCAAAACGCCAGTACTCGTGCAGATTGGCAATATTTTGCGAAGTATCGCTCGGAAGTGATGGGTCGAATAACGGGTCTGAGAATATTTCGCGTGTTAATGGGAGTACGCCCTCTTATCCCTTAAAGAAGATTCGGCGGAAGGTAGGACAGAGAAAGGCAATAATAGACGCTGACTTCGGCCGTGAAGCGACCAAAGACGTCCCCGATGAGGACGCTGCGGAGATTGCATCACTGGTAGCTTCCTATAAAAAACTGTCACGGTGCGTTTTTTAATGCGCGCCCACTTTTGGTCTCTTCTGAGTGCCGCCTGACGGATAAGTGGGCGTATAGTTTGCACCCAGCCACCACTGGCTAGAAATAAATGTCATCTTCGTGTAAAGTACGGTTCACTGCACACCCTGCGGGTTTTCATAAAAGCTTGGTATTTTATTACCGCAGCGCAGGAAACCGGATACGGTTCCACCAGGATGTGCACGGGTCGTGCACTTCCTGAGAGTGAAGTGAGAGTGAAGAGTAGGCGCAACTAATTTTCTGCGGGTTCTGCAGAACGGGTAGCGCTCACGAGATCCTGACGATGTTGTTTCAGCTGGATAATTCTGGGAAATTGGGTTGGGTGGTTCCTTCCGTTCACTATAAGTCCTTCTTTGCGTGTTGCAAAAGAGCTCGGCCGGTGGCTGTCGATGAAGCTTACGAGTTTACTCGCTTGATCGGCGCAAAAACTGGAGATAAGAGGTTGTATACGATGCTCGCTGTTTTCTGTAAGTCAGTCGGCGCTCTGGACTTGATTCGCGAGCTGGTGCGATGCCCTTATGACCTCACCCTTGCGAAAATGGCGCAACGTCCAACTCACCCTGCCTTAGTGTCACTTGGTTCGCGTGTATAGTTTCACTTTTAAAGCTACGTTTGAGAAGACGTTGACGACAAGTTGAAAAGCTATGCTATGCGTCTTCACGCGCAAGCCTCGTTGCAGTGACCACCGCCTTCCCACGAGCGTTTGGCTGTCCGCTCCTCCCATAAATTCACGTCCGTTCATATCGTCACGTTGTCTGCGCAACCACAAAAAAGTCCAGCCTGGAAAACGGTGAACCAATTTTACGTGGGCGCTCTACCTACATAAACACGCACGGGCAACGAGATCCGCTCTTCAAGGAGCGGGGTTTGGAAAATTTTGCCACCCTGAGGCATGCACACTGCTGTTGCAAGGTTTGGTCGATTGACGACTCGCGGGGTGGTGGTTGTGCAGCCCGCTATGATGCGGGAAGCGGGGCTGAAAGCTGATGTTAGAATATATACCAGCATGATAGCGGCGTATGCCCAAGGTGGCGAGTCCAACCAAGCTTTTGAAATCTTTGAAAAGATGAAGGACGCAAAGCAGAAGCCAAATGAAGTAACATATTCGGCTTTGGTCAACGCTTGCGTACGAGAGATGAAAATCATAAGGAAGCACAGTGGCAAAAAGCAGGTCCAAGACAGGCAAGTTTTTTTGTCTTCCATCTTTTGCTGCTTAAAGGGCCGTTGCTTTCAAAATGCTGTAATCGTGAGGCGTGCCAGTAGCCCCAGTGAAGTTTGGAGTTTGAAGACACTAGGTGTGAATGATCAATCCCTCAGGCACGTTTCCGAGTTAGGGCTGACCTGCATTCGCTCGCGTTGTTTGTATGGAGCAGGCGTATCTTCTGGTTGCTGGATCGTGTGATGGCTTTGGAGCACGAGATGGATAACGCTGGCGTTAAACCCGACGTGGTCTTTTACAACACGCTTTTGGACGCTTGCCGGCAGGCAAACCAGTTGGAAAAGTGAGTTTCTTTGACCGGAGGCTCGTTCTTGCAGGCAGTTCTTCTTGCTTCGAAAGTTCTTTCCCAGGCGCAGCCACTTGACATATTGAGCACGGCAATCCACAAGTGCTGAAGTTACGTGCGGATGCATATGCTTTGATCCCAGGCGCAGCCACTTGACATATTGAGCACGGCACTCCACAAGTGCTGAAGTTACGTGCGCATGCAAATGCTTTGATCCCAGGCGCAGCCACTTGACATATTGAGCACGGCACTCCACAAGTGCTGAAGTTACGTGCGCATGCATATGCTTTGATCCCAGGCGCAGCCACTTGACATATTGAGCTCCGGCGCTCCACAACTGCTCAAGAAACGTGCGCATATGTGTTAATCAAGGGGCGTCCAAGCTTGTTGGGAGAGGCCAGCTTTCGGAACCACATACAAACCTGATCCCTTCCACCTGAACTCAGAGGATCGGCCGTGTGCTTATGCAAGTTGCTTTTTTCCTCTGTCCGTGAAAAACGGATGTGAAGACCGCTTTTCAAGGACACTCATAAGTATGATCGCGGTGTGTTATATTGTCCTGGACAGAGCATTTGAGGTCTGGAAGATGATGTGCGAACGCGAAGTCGAACCTACCGCTTTTAGCTTTTGCACCATGATCAGCGCCTGCGGGTATGCCCTTTGAGGGTGCACGGAGCTCGATGTTCTGTGCTCTTGTGCACAGGAAGAATTAATTTAGGTTTATATTTGTGTCTAAGTTCTCCGCCAAATAGAAGTATGCTTTTCCGAGAGCAGGAGCATACCTTTAGGGCGTCCAAGATGGTGTGGCAATGTGTCACTCCTTCCGTGGTCGGCGGCGGCGCTCCTGTGAGAGGTCTGTGGAAGTTGTGTGCACTGCAGCCAAAGTTCTCTTCTTGTGTTTTTGTGAAAGTCGTTGAAAGCGGTTCAGCAAGAGCTCTGGACCCGAATTCTCGTTGAAAAACCTCTCCTTTGTATGATATGCAGGGATGTGGGAGACTACAGCCTCGGTCTTGAACTGTATAAGCAGTTTCGTAAGCGGTATGCTTCCAGGACACATTTCATGCAGTCCCAGAACTGTTTTTGGCGAGTTCTATTTACTCTCTTTCCCGTGGTCTGAAAGGTTGGACACTTTTACAGGCCGCATCTGCAGCCCACGAAGGAGGTGTTCACCTGTGCCATTCATATGTGCGCGCAAGACGGTGCGTGTTTGAATTGCCGCGAGCACGCGCAGTTGCAGGAGCATGTGCTGGTGGCCTTCCCCCCCCCCGTCACAGGATTGCAGTCCTAGCGGCCTCTCCCGCCCCCCTGGTGGCGCGAGTGCCCTGCAGGCGGCCTCTTCCTCCCCATGACAGTGGCACGAGCGTGGTTCTGGCGGCTACTTCTCCCCGGCACAGTTTTAGGATAGCTGCACTGACTGCGCCTTTCCCCAGTTTAGAACGCCGACGTGGCCCCTTACTCCACGTAGTCTTGAGGGTGCCATGCTTTCATGCAGCTTCCCCTGAGAGCGGTCGAGGGGAGGGTGTTAAATACAGGGAAAATAAAGAGAGCAGAAAAGATTTTTAACGACATGCTGGAAGCCGGGTTGAGTCCTGACGGGCTTGTTTTTGCTGCACTGATGGATGTTGCTGCGCGCAGAGGGCAGGTTTGTGTCTGAGCCCTTGTTCCGCCCCCCACAGCTCGCTCTGTCTCACACGTCTTCTCTAATGGTGCTTCTGGAGTCTCCGTTTTGTCCCTTGCTCTGTTTCCTGCGATTGCCTATGCCCTCCTCCCACCTTGCATGAGTCAAACTCTTGCTTTGCAGGTTGACAAAGCATTTGATTACCTGGAGAAGATGAGGGAGCTGGATGTAACTCCCACCATGGAGGTGTACAGCACCCTCGTAGGCATCTGTACCCGATCAGGCCTGCCAGGCCGGGCAGCAGAGGTGAGAACTGGGGCCCATTCGCTCCGCTTCTGCAACCCCGCCATTAGTGTAGTGCGGCATCACCTGGAATGCCATGTGCGCTTTGGGCGCGTGTGCGAGCAACATTGGGCGAGGGCTTTGTATGGGTGCGTCTGTTTGAAACTGGCAATGATGACATTATATGCCCATATTCTCCTGCGACTCCAGTGGTGGACAGTGTGCTCATCCCCTGCTTTATCTGCCAGCAGATAGCAAGTCAACGTCATGGCAATAGAAAAGCCAGTTGAGACCTCCTTTCGCAGCTGTTATCAATGGTTTAAAGGCCAGAGCTCGGTTTGCACGGCTGAGCAATCTAGCGGCTCAGCTTCCAGTCGGTGCGGGCTGTGGGCAGATCTATCAAGAAGTGCAGGAAAAGGGCCTGGTGATCACTGAAGATATGTACAACGCTGTGGCAGACTCTTACGGGAAGTCCTTCCAGCTTGGGCGCGCTCTGTCTGTGCTGCAAGAAATGCATGACGCTGGTGTCCCGCCCTCCGAAGTCACCTATGGCACCCTTATCCATGCTGCTGGCCAGTGTGGTACGCCCCCGCCTTCCTGCCACCGCTTTTCAACGTGCTCTACCCTGTCACAGTAGAAAGGATGCTGCGAGTCTGAGGAGCTGTACCAAAGAGCCAGGGTAGTCGGCTGCCACGGGCAGTGTGTTGGGCTGTACCGCTGCTATTGGGGGCGGCCCTTGTGCTGTGCGGTGGTGCCCCGGATCCATCACGGAGTGAGCCGCACTGCCCAAGCCTATGTGACGTGGAGAAGCCTGAATGAAGTGCCGCTGATGGGAGATAGCTGGTTGCTGGTCGACGGGCAGGCGACGTGGACATGGCATTCTCGCTGTATGAAGAGTCCAAGCTGCAGGGGCTGCCTCCGTCCGAGGCGCTGCTGGACATGCTACTGCTCATCTGCCTCATGAGCCTGCGCTCGAGCACCCTCGGTAGGCCCACCCCCCTCCCCCGTCATTTTGGCTCTGCAATGCTCTACAGACTTTGGCAGTACTTGAATCGAGCAGGCCTCTCCCAAGTCCCTCGATCAAGAATCTGGTGGCGGCCACCACCCCCGATTTCCACACTAACTGGTGCAACCGACGGGCCTCACTTGAAATGTTCAGATGGACAGCTGTGCTTTATAGTGGCTGCAAGCATCCAGATGAACGCCCAAAGTGATCCACCACTGCTGACGGCCGATATGGGGGGTGAGCGGCGTGATGCAGTGACCCAGGCGCGGGGAGGTGACGTCTGCTGGAAGGCCAAGGCCATGAAGACCTTCAGAGAGCATCTCACCGCTGGTGCGAGCACGCGCATGGCCGAAGTGTGGCACCTGTGGGATGCCTCCGGGCGTGAGTGTGCTTTATGTGTGCGCCTCCCAGAGATGAGGCAGCGCGGCATCCCTCTTTGCAGCACCAGTGCTGCCACCAACCCTATGTCATGGTCTCCCTGCGCCGCCTCGCACGGGGCATCTTGGGTCTATCTGCACTCTACCTAAATACGCCCATACCGTCCTTACATGTGAGGGTAAGCAGGCTTTAAGTCAGTGACTTTCAACTTTTGCACTGAGCGCTGTACCGGGGGATGGAAAGAGAGCTTCGTCTGTAATGCATCCAAGAATCGATTGTGATGCGTCCACAGTTCCGTTCTTGTATTGGCTGTGCCGTGATGCTTACTGAATTTACATGTTAGACTACGCATCCTATCGGCAGTGACTTTCAACCTTACGCTGGGCACTTGCCCGGGAGTTCAAACCTTGCGTAAAGAACCTCATACTCACCTGCATCTAGTCTTCGTTCGAAACCTCGCTTGCGTTCCAGCTTCACGGTGATGAGAAAACAAAGGTTTATTTTGCACAAAGCAGACTTTTTGTCGATGATTATACAACTTTGTGGGATCCCTGAGTGATGAGCTGGAACAAGTCGCCGCTTATTTTTTTTGTGGCGAAAGCCCCCACCATGTATTCTCTTAGACGCTGTTGTCGACGTTTCTTTCTCTTCTGTTGTCACGAAGGGGAATGTGCAAGAAAATGATCTTGATACGCTGAGGGTGGGGTCTTTCCATCACTTGATTTGTAACCGCGTCCCCGGTCCGTGGTGCATCTGCGCTCTTTACCATGGCATACTATGCTCCCGGTGAGCCTGCATCCACCCGCATATGCACGTGTCGGGGCAAGAGGCGGGTGGTATTTCGATGCTGGCCAGCTGAACTGAGCGAGTGAGCCTCGAGGAGGTGTGTGGACGCAGGCCTGAGGCCCTCGCTGAAAATCCTCAACATCGTCTTTGCCTGCCTTCGGGAGATGCCGCAGCCCTCAGAGCCCAACATTTTTCAGCCCTTCACATCAAACCCTAGCATGCAATTTGGTGCAGCCGGCGGGGCAACCATGCCGATGCGAGGGGGCGGGGGCGCCCGACAACTGCAGACGCATCTACGGTGAGCTTCCACCACATGCCATTCCATTCCCCCACTCTCCTAACTGAAGCGTTGTTTCTGCACGCACCCACTACCCCCCGCCTTGCTTCTTCGTGTGACTGTAGGAGGTAAGGGTGCGCTTCCAAGATTGAAGGTCCACTTGCAAACTGCCTCATTCTGCCTGGTTCATACTGAGGTCAAAGGCAAGCTGAAAGTTCAGCCACGAGCATGTGTCACGGATAGCCAGCCTGGTAGCCAGCCAGTACTGTCGGAGCCTCAGTGGCTGTGTTTGCCTCTGCCACGCGTGGAGGGCGGCCGCATCTCGGAGCCTCAGTGAAGTCCCAATGATTTCCTGTGGAGTGCAACAGGAATTCACCTAACAATAATATGAGCAGCACGTACCTCGGCCCTCCCGCAATGGCGAATGTCAGCTATGGCCCCAGCAACGGCTTCTACGAGGTATGAGCGAGAGAGCGCGCAATGAGACGAAAGCTTGCGCGCCTGCGTCATCACCACACCTTGCGCTGTGCTGATGCCGTAACCACTGCCAGCATGATGCCCCATCCATTTTGCGCATTTGCCAGCGTTGGCTTCCATGTCCGGCTGCTCCGCACTTAGGGCAACACTAGTTGATGCTCAGGCCATCGTGCGCGGGGCCCCCGGTGTATCATGAGTGCCTCGCGGGCAGGGCTGCCTAGAGTATCACGAACGCCTCCCCGGGCGCATACGGGTAAAGGGTGTCGGCAAACCCCTCACCCACCCAAATGTCTGGAGTTTGGGTCACGGCGGCGCGCATGTTGCATGGCATGAGTGATTGGACACCTTGTCCTTGTGTTGGGCAAGCTCTTGTTGTGATTTGCTTGATGTGATGGCTGGGCCTTCGGGCGCTCCTTCCGTCTCTAAGTGTGTGATTATCCCTGTACCGACTCCTTTGGCATCCCGTAGCCGCAGAAGACCAGCTGCACTATGTACCCTCGCCGGGGATCAAAAGGATTCAGCACACGCTTCGGGACACTTATCCAGAATCTCCGGAACTCACTTGTGAAGAATGGGACCCCTTAAGCCTCGCTGAGCCACCCGAGCCCATCTGCATCCGTAACACCAGCGCACTGCCGCCCTGTGCCTGAAGCCGGTTCATCCCTGCCCCCCGAGCTGCGCAAGTCATATCTCCACCACCAAGCTCACGCGCAAGACCACCCCTCTGCTCCCTGAGCCTCACTGGACCACCTGAGCCCCTCTGCAACTGCCCTGCCGGCGCACTGCTGCTGTGTCTCTGAAGCTGGCTCACCTCCACCAATCGAGCCACCCCTTCACCACCAAGCCCACATCCCACAGCACCCGGCTGCCCCCTACACGCCCTAGAGCCTGGTCCCAAGAGAGCTTGCCCACCCACGCCACGGCCAGAATGTCCAAGGGCTATCTCCAGGGGCTGAGAATGATAAACTGGGTTGCCCTCATCCAAACTTGCGCACCCACCACCGACTTGCGCCTGTAGCCCTCTACCCCCCGCACCAACTCCACATGACTGAAGCCCTTGCTGTGATTGCCTTGCGAGGAAGCTGCGAAAGCTACGAAGCTTCCGTCTCTAAGTGTTTGTGTGCATGGCGGGTTGCTACTGAGCAGAGCGGCGCGTTGGCAATGTACGAGGAGTCGCAGCGCCTCGGGCTGGTTCAGAACTGGCAGATGGACCGCACAGTTCATTTGGACCTCACAGCTCATCCTCGCGAGGCGGCCCAGGTGGCGGTGCTCACTCTAATCCAGGTGCAGCGCCGGCGCGCGCAGAGCGAAACCCGCATCCACTCCGTCACGCTACATCTTGCCACCGTGAAGGTGCTGCCCCGCCTCCAAACTCTGCCCATAATCTGCCATGTCCTCATACCACCTGGAAACCGCGCGGCGCAACGGGTCATTAGGCTCAGGCCGCCTGGAATTCATGTGCATGGTAATTCGAACTTTCAATGCAAAGATTGGAATGCTTCTGTCGACTTGTTCCTACCTCGTGTATGCCCTTGTGGTCCCGAAGACGCCTCAAGGGATGGGCACTCCTGCCGAGGGCGCACTGGACGCCCCAAGGGTTGGGCACTCCTGCCGAGGGCGCACTGGACGCCTCAAGGGTTGGGCACTCCTGCCGAGGGCGCACTGGACGCCCCAAGGGTTGGGCACTCCTGCCGAGGGCGCACTGGACGCCTCAAGGGTTGGGCACTCCTGCCGAGGGCGCACTGGACGCCCCAAGGGTTGGGCACTCCTGCCGAGGGCGCACTGGACGCCTCAAGGGTTGGGCACTCCTGCCGAGGGCGCACTGGACGCCCTTCCTCCTTTTCGGTCCGCTGACAGGTGGCAGAGCAGCGTATTATCCATCCAAAAAAAGAGCATGCGAAGAACGCCACAAGGGGAGCGAGTGGATAATGGCGAGGGTGCTTCAAAAGAAGCCTCGCATAAGATCTCTTCCAGGGCAAGACATAGGGGCCCCAAACTAGAATCCCGATGGGCCACCTCTGATGGCATCAACTTGTGTCCGGAGTCCTGCAGGAGAGGAAGAAGTCCATCGAGCGGAAGTTGGACGCAGAGGCGTTTGGCATGGGGGCCATAGAGGATGCTATTGCGAAGCAGGTACGGCTGAGAGGAAGAGCACTGTTTGTACATGCAGTGCCACAGTCCGTGTTTCTGTTTCACCCGAAGAGGCCCTCGCTATTGCGGGAAGTTGATCCTGCAGTAATGGCTTGCAATCAGAACGCCTCCCGCGATCTGTAGAAAGTGATGAAGCGCCGTGCTGAGGCCAAACTGCTGTGAGGAGATGACCCCCTTGTCGAGCTCAATGAAAGCGTGACGGATGCTGCTCGGGTGACGCGCAGGGAAGAAAGTGCAGGCAGTGTAGGGCGGGGGATGAGGGGGCAATGGCGGGTGTTGGGTGCAGGTGGATGGATGGATGCGGTACGAGGAGGAGGAGGAGGATGAGGATGAAGATTGGGATGAGGACAGCCTGGAGCGCAAAGCGAGCAAGTCCGGGCAAGCTGTTGCGCGTATGCTGTACAAGCTGAAGATCCCATTTAAGGTGAACACTTGTTTGGAGATGGGAGCCCGCGCAAGCGAGGAGTGAAAGCGGCAATGAGAAATGCTGCGCCGATGCCTTTCCAGCATCCTTAAGTGCACAGAGAGTCTGCAGAAGTGTAGCGTATGGAAGGCGGCCAGGAGCAAGCTTGACATAAAACCTGTCAACGTTCGGGTGCAGATCTAAGACCCATCTGTATTCAGGAGTTTCAAGTCCACTGGCCGTTTCCAGATGGGCTGCGCTTTGTTCGTACAGCTTGGGACGAAGGGCTCTAGCATGCGTGCAATTGCATGAAACGTGGCGGCTCAATGGGTCGGCTGTATGAAAGCGTAGAAGTTCACACTGGCGCTTGGTGCTGGCCAACGGTGATCAGTGTGATGTCTGCTTGCAGTAGTGGGGTGGGCGGCACAACCAAGGCGGTGAGGGATGGTGGGCTGCACTCACAGGGCTCTCCCGAGTCCGGCAAGATCAACATCCACGGCCCCTCGCTGTACAAGTGGCTCATCAAGACGCGAGGCGGATGGGAGACAAACATCAATACAGCAAGCTTTGCTGCTTTAGGGTGAGAAACTTTGCCCAAACTCTGCCACGTCAGCATCCACGTAGGAACGCAGCAGCGTTCAAGGAATTGACCTAGCCAAGACGGTGACTGGTGACTCCACATCACATGGATTTCCACAGTGTTCACTCACCCCGTGACCCATATGGCTCATGTAGCAGTCAATGCAAAATGAGCCATCTGTGGTTTGTGCCAATGCGCTTGCTCTAATTGGGCAGATCTGATCGGAGGTTGAAGCAATTTGTTTAAGAATCTGTTTGGCTGTCATTGTGGCAGGGGATCTGGGTACCCAACGGCGAGCACCCCGCAGATGCCGCCGCGCGTAGGCCAGATGCCTGGCTCGCTAGCATCACAGAGGCGCGTGATCAATGAAAACAGCTTGAGCAATGACACGCGATCTGTGTAGGGCCATTGAAATCAGGGCGTCCTTCAGTTGATGCAGAGGAAACTCCTCCTAAAAATATCTCGATTACCAAGCTGATTGCCAACATCCATAATGTACATACCGCAAAATTTCCATGATGAAAATTGATGTTCCAGCGCCATGCACCCTTTTCGAGTGCTTTTATATGTAGCATGGCAGGCTGACCAAACCAGGGTGGTATATCCTGTTGCCGCCATTAGCTGCAGTCAAACAATCAAAGTACATAAAACTAATTTGGGTAGTTTTAATAGATGATGTATTTTGCATTCCTCCTGTGTAAACATGAGTATTATGCTTGAGCACTCATCAAGCAAGTGCAGATCATATGCCAACTGTGATGGGGGCCGTAGGTACTGCAGGCATGTGGGGTGCCAACCTCCCATAAACAGGTCTCTGCGATGCTTTCTGGAAAGCCAATGGTAGGAAAACAAGGTCTCCACCTTCCGTCCTGTCGACCTGAATTTGAAGGTTGTGGGTGGTAGGTATTGGAATCTGCAGTGCCTGCTGATCAGTTTGGTGTAAAGCATGACTGTCTAGGCCTTGTACAGTAGTCAGGATGCTCATACCCTGAAGAAACCCTTAGATCTGTAGATCTGCTGAACTAATCGTGGCCGTTGGATCATATGATGACCATCGGCAAGACACAGTGTGTAATAGCTCGCGGCCCATCTTCTGAAAGTGGGCCGGAGAGTTCATCGGCCCATCGCAGGCGTGTCACTGCAGTCGTTATGAACTCGACAGTGACACGTCAGACTCTAATTAGTGAACTTTCACTTAGACTGCCCAATCAGTAATGATTGGGCGCTAATGTTCGTGGCGTTTCAAGCTGCGAACTGCTATATCTTTTGAGAATGAAAGTTTACGCTCGCTTTTTGCAAACTACCCACCGCTGAATTCCAACAGGTTATGGGCCCGCTTACTTTGTAAGTGCGTTCTATTTTGTTTATCACGCTAATTTCCGCTGCGCGTACGCAAATTCACTATGGGAGGAAGCAGAAGCCAGGTGACCCCGCCGTCTAATCCGGATCTTGGCGTATCAGCGTCTGAGGAGAAGCCGGGCGAACCAACTGCGCGGGATAATGTTGTTGCGCTGTGTAGCCAACAGGAGCAAATCTCGGCACTTACGGACATGGTTAAGACTATGGGTGCTCAACTTTGCGAGCTCCACAGCCTTGGTCTGACAGGCCCCCGCCCCGCTGTCCCTGTGGACCAGCATTTTATTTCGTCGCTCGCTGGTGGGCGACGACCTTTACCAATTCTTTCTGATATGACTAAAGGACTTTCCGCGGACTCGCACTTCTCTGGCAAACATTCTGACCAGGAAGGACTTTGGGACGAGTGGCTTGCGAAAATTCGTCCTTCTCTGCGTCACCCTTCTCTGGCGCTCTTGCTTTCGGAATCGACTCCACTTCGTATGCTGAGGGGGGACGAGTCCTATCTTGAGGAAGCGAATCAACTATTTTATGACTTATTCCTCTGTCGCGTTACCACTGGCACTGCGGACGCTGTTGTTCGCAGCTTTGGACCGTACTCTGACGGTCACGGAGCCTGGCTTGCGCTTTCCAAATTACGACGCAACACTAGTGTCGTCTATTTCATCAACCAGGTGGATAAGCTGTTCTTGCTACCCAATCGACTTTCAAATCTTTCTCCTCCTCTTTCGGCGTTTCTGGAAGCGAAGGAGACTCTTCGGCGTATACACGAGTACTCCATGAACACGCACGTTACGCCTTCTGGCAAACCTCTCTGTATGGAGACGGTTGAGGCCATGTACACTGCTATGGCTATTGTGAGACTGCATCCCGACTATATGCTCCTCAAGGTCAAATTCATGGTCGAGGCCCTCCCTACTGCGGACGTGCTGGCTGACCAGGTCACCTCTCATTACGACACAATACTCGTCCCACGCGATGCTGTGACGCACACTGCCCACGTAGTGAACCACACCGGCGACAATTCTGAATCTGAGGCTGCTGGCAAGGTCCCTTGCTCTATCTGTCACAGACGTGGCCACCCTTCTACAGACTGCTTCATCAAGAACGTCGAGAAGCGGGAGGCGTTCTTCGAGAAGGCTTCCCCCTCTACCAAGGCGGCAATTCTTAAGAAGGTTGCGGACTACGAGAGGCATGGTAAATTACCGAAGCCTGGTGAGCACCTTGGTGCTGCAGCTGGGCAATCTGAGCTTTATCCTGGCCTGGAGGAAAGTGGTGAGGTTCTATTTGCTCTCCGGGAGGCTGGTCAATCTGACTTACACCCTGGTCTGGATGAGACTGGTGAGGACATATATGCTGGCGAGGAGGAGGAGCACTCTGACACTGGTGAAACTTTATTTGCTCTCCGTGAGAGTGGGCAATCTGACTCATACCCTGGCCTGGAGGACACCGGTGAGGCTTTATTTGCTCTCGGTGAGGGTGGGCGATCTGACTTACACTCTGGCCTGGAGGACACCGGTGAGACTTTCTTTGCTCTCCGTGAGCGAGGCTGCATGGTGCTGGAACAATGAGCACACTCTCCCGACTTCGGTGACTTCTGACTTCTCCGATGTCCCCGTGACTCCGTTACATCTGGTCTTTGGGAGTAACTCTGGTAAATCTTGCCTTGGTGGACCCTCCATCCTCTGGACTCGCCCTCTCCAACAACTATTCAGTGCTGGACAGAGTGTTGGCGGTGCCTACTGATGCTACTGCTCGCTGTGCTAAGGTGGCCGGAGGGGTGGTGGATCCTGACCTGCGGGTTGCGCCCCGCTCCACTATGGACAAGAGCGCTGTTCTGGATTGTGGCGCCACCAAGCACAGCTTCGACTCTATGAAGGTGTTCACCGAGGATGATGATGGTGACCACTTTGGTGACAACTTTGATGACTCCATCCCGATCTGGACTCGGGCTCCGACTCGCATGAGGATGATGATCCCGAGGCTTGTCAGGTTGGACTATCTGGACATCCCGAGCTTTATCCTGGACTACGAGTGGATATCTTGACAACCTACCCCGTGATGATCAAATAAGGACTGAAGGGGCTCCATCCCCACACCACTGGGGCTGGAGGGGCACCATCCCCGTATCACTGGAGCTGGAGGGGCACCATCCCTAAGACTGGTGTGGCAGACTGAAGGGGCACCATTCCCGAGAACTGGCATTAGCTAGACAGTCACCCTTTAGAAGGGGTATTGGAATCTGCAGTGCCTGCTGATCAGTTTGGTGTAAAGCATGACTGTCTAGGCCTTGTACAGTAGTCAGGATGTTCAAACCCTGAAGAAACCCTAAAGAAACTCTATGAAACCCTTAGATCTAGATCTGTAGATCTGCTGAACTAATCGTGGCCGTTGGATCATATGATGACCATCGGCAAGACACAGTGTGCAATAGCTCGCGGCCCATCTTCTGAAAGTGGGCCGGAGAGTTCATCGGCCCATCGCAGGCGTGTCACTGCAGTCGTTATGAACTCGACAGTGACACGTCAGACTCTAATTAGTGAACTTTCACTTAGACTGCCCAATCAGTAATGATTGGGCGCTAATGTTCGTGGCGTTTGAAGCTGCGAACTGCTATATCTTTTGAGAATGAAAGTTTACGCTCGCTTTTTGCAAACTACCCTGTATAGAATTCCAACAGTAGGGGGCCGAGTTCCTACTAATCGCACCTCAAATTCTCAAAATTCCACCCAAGTATGCACACTCTGAATTTCAGTGCCGAATTTCGTTTTTGTGACCGGCAGACCAAGAAATTATACTGGTGGGCATTGGAATCCTGCTTATACCGTATCGAGATTATCATCGACTCAAGGCCCTTGCTAGGGTTTGTGAAATGGCAGATGTCTTCCCATGTCGATGTGATACATGGTACGTGTTGACCCTTCATGCTACTCCATTGAACCGTTCAATTCCCACCCCAGTCTCAAAATAGGGTACCATATATTTGTATGCGTATAGAGATGCATAAAAGACAGATCCACCCGCTAAAAATGTTACAAACCTGCATCACAGAATTTCATCGGATGCAATGTCTTTTTCAATTCGTAAAAACTCGCATTGAACTGTAACTTGTTTATATACGGTACTGTAGTTTGAGAACTATTCGGCTGAAGCTATGCAGACAGAGCAGTACCTAATAATGCACTTCAATTCAGAGGATTGCGGGGTATGTATGTGGTTGAGCGAGAGGCGTTTTTGGCATTCTTGAGAAGTTGTATGTTGCTCAAATTTTGCTGCCAGATCGAAAAACGAGCGGTCTGGGTCGATATACTTTTGTGAACGCAACTAGACCCATGAGTTTGTGACACTATAGTATATGAATTATGAAACCGTATGACGCATACATTTCCAAACTTGGAGATCGAATATTTCTAAAGTTATAAGTAGAGTTCAATACACTAAACCATTCAAAACACCTTTTGACTTTGCACTACTGATTTTTGGCACGTTAAATTTCACCTTAATTTTATCACTTAAACGTGGAAATCATAACGTGCCGTTGTCCATAAAGCTCTATCATTAAGATGTCGGTATGCTGATGCAATCAGAATACGGATACCGTGTCTACATTATTGATTTTAAATGTAAATAATTATAGAGGGGAAAATCGTCTTTTGAAACGTAAATAGGCTTTAAAATTAAATAAATCCCCCCTCATATGATGCGAAAAACAAATAACGACAAATGATTAAATATTGTGCCATACACATCATTACAACAAATTTAAACAACAAAGTATTAAATATATAATTCCGATCTCTCCCCGAAGCGCGAAAACAAACAAAGTGACAAAACAACCGGAAACTGGTCACTCTTCACCCACACGGTAGGTATGTCTGTCTCCGGCGTTGCACCTCGTGAAATGTGTTTCCGATCCGGATATCCCGGGAACCAGGTGCACTATCAGTATCTGAAGCCAAAGTCGAGTGCTTTCGTGGCGGCTAATAGCCGGCAGGTGGATGAGTCACGAGCTGAGCAAGGTTTATACGAGGGACGATATCCCATCATCGCGTGGATGGACTTTGATGAAGATGAGATCGTGCATTTGTGGGACGTTGAGTCTCCCGCTGAGGAGAACGGAATCCCTTCAGACATGTTTGCTATTGTGGCGGCAAATGTAAAGGGGATCATGGCTTCAGGCGGTGGTGGCAGTGGCGCTGGTGCAAGTGGCAGTGGACGCTGGTAGCAGTGGGCAGTGAACGCGCATACGTATTGACATTGCATATTGCAGTGAACGTGCATACCGTAGCTTGGAAACACGCAACTTTTGTACTGCCGGTATCCATTCATTACCGTATTGTATACTTGTACTTTTGAATAATTCTCCGGGTCAATTGCACCGATATATGGGGGGGAGAAAGGAAAAGCAAAATATTTAAATATAGGACATACAATACTGTGAACAAACAAACAAAGTTCATGAATTAAATAATTTCCGTATCTCCTCGAGTTAAAACAAACAACTTTAAAATCAATTAAATATTCAAATTTGGGGGACCAACGAACTTAATTAAATACTTTATTGCGGCTCGTTTTCGGAATTAAAATTAATAATGTAGACACGGTAATCTAGTTTCACATCATTTGATCCTGAATGGCAAAAACACAGAAACTTCCAATTAAAGCAGTGGTATGTTCACGGCGTACAATTGTGGTGTATGTACAATTTCAAATATTCCTTGGGCCAAAAGCGTCGCACATGTTCAAACAACACAGCTGTACATTTCTAATATGTACAGAGATGCGCTTTTACTAGTAAAAGTGGTAGGGTTCAAACAACACAGCCCCAACATCTTCTTCCCAGATGATCAAAACCGATGCTGCTACTTTTCCACAACACACACTCTCAACGGGCAAAAGTGCTTAGACACAATAAAAGCCGTCCGCATCTACTGTGTGATAAAAAAGTCTGAACAAGACACGAGGAGTGCAGGGGTCCCTTCCTTCCTATGCCAAGAAAGCAACCAATCTCAGCCTGATATTGTGCATATAGCTCCCCAAGAGCACATTGCAAGTCTGGCTAAAATCGAAGGTTTAGTACCTGTCGCTGTACTTGTCATTTCAATTGAGATATCCCCGCAAATAATCCCAACTAAGTTCAGGGGTTGGGTCGCTTGTACTGCACCGCCGATCATAAATGCAGTTAAATAATGGTATTTGCCGACATTTCATTGGATTGCTGCTCTGAATCTTCCACCTCAGCATCCTCCTCCTGTTCCTCCTCCTCCTCTGTATTTTGTTGAGCCTGCACACCCACCAACCCACAATATTGTTATGATGCGTATAGTGTGCGATAAACCACTTCCCAATGTCCTATGAACAGCAGCCTTGTGTTCAATATTCAACCTATTCAACGAGCATGGGCGCCTATCTTCGGTTAGATCTCTTCTATTTTAGATCTCGGTCAGACAGCACCTTTGCTACCAGACTGGGTAAGAAATTCTATATGACTGCTCTATGCATCGAGGCTGGTGATCGAAGGCTTCATTCCGCACACACTTAGGGATCTTTATCTGGCTTCTCCGGAGCTCCATAAAAATCAAGACCCCCCACTGAGCCATCTGAACACGTCTCTATCTGCTCCGCCCACCTACTGAAACCATTGCACCAAAGCTGGGTTGAACTCAACCCTCAAGCTACTCGAGTGTCAAAGCCAGCCCCAGCCATCAAGCCCCTGTTGCGAGCTCCGAACGTGCACCCTAAAGCCACATTTAACGCAAGTCTGCCTACCCACTACTTACCAAGTATCCTTTGAAGCAACCTTCAAATGCTCTAATCATGTGGCCATGTCTCCAAAATCAAGGCAACTGCCAGCTAAGCGGGTGCGCAGTTGCACAAATGCCCACCCGCAACACGCATGCCACCATGCCAAGGCATTTGCTATGAGGGCAGGCAAGATGATGGGGCCCTATGGGCGAGTTCCACGGAGTGCCCACCAATCTGCGCCATCTCTGCCTAGTGTCCCATTTCCAGCTGCCTGGTCTCAAGCCCTACCGACGTTCAATAGTTCACCAGCCGGTTCTCGCCCCCTGAAAACTCTCCACCACTGTTGCTACCGGCGAGGCCACCATCTTATGAGACGTATATCGCCATGCTATCGGTCGTGATTGCGGTCGTAATTGTCGCGATGAACTCCGAGGCTCTGAACAGTCTGGCGCGTGTCAACATCCCCCACGATAGTCCAACATTTCGCCCAACAGCCTTTCCGAGAGCCTCCGCTGTTCCGCCCCGCATACTCGATTGCACAGCCGTTCGGTCTCTCGCTGCCATCAAACCAACGTCCCCTTACCCAGCCAGCTGCATTTCTTGCTCTGGCGAAGCCTCCACGCCTCAACTACTGTGTCAGAAGGCCCCCCTTGCCCTAGAAGAGGCACTCTGCGGCATGCATCCAGTTCTTGAGAAGTGCCAAAGCCCCCACAAAAGCGCTTCCGCTGCGGAGCCATAGCCCCCCTTCCCTCCAACATCCCGCATGGCCACCATCCACACCTGCTTCATCCAACGGCATAGGTATCTCCTCCTGTTCCAAGATATCTGCAAGACCGAGGCTCCTTTCAGCCCAACCCAGGGGCGTCAACCAACTTCGCCTCCATCCTGTGTGAGATCCATGTCACCTCTCACGTCATCCCACGGTTGGCTTGTCACACCCACGCCCCTTCCTCCGCTCACACCACTCTGATGCAACAGACCGAGGTCGCCGGCATCATCAGCGCCACCCCCAGCCCCTGCCTCTCTCCCACTTTTCGCCTGAGCCAGCCCAGGATGATCCTCACCCCCACACCCCTCGCTGCTCACTTCCACCGAATGCCCCACAGGCACCACCCCTTCGACCACCGGATAATCATCCCCCACCCCAACCAAATTTACCATGTTCATCTTTCCCTCCACCCCGCACAATCTGCTGTGCTCGTACTTGAGCTTCCTCGTCCTCGTCGTCCACCGTGCCCTCCTCAGCGACGCCTTCCGCCATGCTTCCACTAGCCCCTCAAGTGATCTTGGGTCGGCCACAACAAGCAGGCCGCCGCAGGATGTGGGGCCCCATACGCGTGCACCCCAAAGGGCGCCAGCTTGTGCAGCAGCATGTCCGCATCTTTAAACTTCTTGGATTCCGCATCATCCGCATTCATCTTGCACTTCTTGGAGGCCACTTGCAGCTGCTCCAGGGGCCACCATGGCCGCTCCTACGCCATTTCCACTGCTTTGGGCAACAGGACATCGATTTGAGCATGTTGTACGCGAATTCCCGTGTCCAGGATTGCAGCCTCCGGGCATTGAGGAGGCGAGGGGGGTCGCGCGCGCTGCCCTCCAGAGGGAGTGCTTGCCGTGAAGAGCCGCCACCTCCGCGTGCACCGGAGAGGATGCACCCGCGAGGACTCTCCGGCGATTGCGGTGGATAAAAGAATACGCATTGCCGCACCCCAGCTTCAACCCCTCTGGGCATCCTAATAAGTGTGTACCAGCGGTACACCCCACGCATCACCCCACAATCTAAGCACTCACTAGCCCCTCCGTGGGGCGGCTGTTCCGCATGCCCCACGTGAATCGTGCGAGCCGATACTCCGCTGGGCAGAGCGGAGCTCCAAGGCTGCACAATACTGGCCGCCTCGGAGGAGCAACGCCGGCCGAATACTGTCAAAGGAGAGCCAAAGACGACGAACCGTGCGCACGCGCTCAGCAAGCCGGAGGCACTCGCCACGTGGAGCGCCGCTGTTCCCCTGCACTGCTGTACACCGCGCGATGACCAGATTGCCCTTTTGCGATGCGTTTAGGCAGATGCTCCTTCGCCTCCTTCACCCTGTTAATCTCCCCGCTCACATCTTCCCGCGCGCCCGACTGCACAGACCACCAAGTTCCCAACACCTGCCGCAATACCAAGAGCAGCTGCCTGCACGACATCAGCTCCCAAAACTGGCGCAGGACCACCAATGCAGCGCGACTCGGTCTCGCTGACCTGGGCAAGCCAAGCCTGCGCGGGAGGGCCACCAAGTCCAGAGAAGGCAGTCCCCCACGTGGGCGCAAGGCCCGAACCGCTTGCTGCATGCGCGCATCACGCTCCGCTGCCGCCTCTCACACAGTTCCATGGGACTGGCACCCCGATATAAAACATAAGTCTTAAGCAGAAGCAGCTCAGGTCGCGGTCAGGAGGATTGGCCAACCTTGCTTCCATCAGCAGGCTCACCCGACCATTCCCCAACATCCCGTGAGCCCAACCTCTCCCAGTGACCCGACATCTTGAAGCCCCTTCCAAGAGGTACACCGCCAGCTTCGCCTCCTGCATACAGAATTCCGCCGCCTCTCTGCTTTCCTCGGATAGCTGCGATACAGATCCTCTCAGGCACCCGAAGATGACGCCCGAGGATGACGCCCGAGGATGATGCCCGAGGATGACGCCCGAGGATGATGCCGCCATCGATGACTGCGGAGAAGATTTCGGTACATTCCGGTATTCCTCATGCACCTCGTCCAGCTGTGGTTGCAGCGTGACCCACTAACGCGGAGGCCCAAGCGGGGCTCCTCACTTTCAGCCAATCAAATCACACCCACGGGGTTTGCAGCTATCGCATAGCAAAGGTCCAACCATATCGACACCTCCCTCGGGACCTCCCACTCCGCCGCCTCAAAGACTTCCTCACGGCGATCTGGCGCTGAGCACATTCTTGGCATCCGCCTTGGCACAAACCCACCATGGACTTGTCCCCAAGATGGCCGGCGCGGTGCGAGCCCGCATGGTGTGCCTCTCCTTACACTCTAGCCCCAAGCTGCGCAGCCTCGCGCACGGCCCCGGCCCGTTGCCTTCCCCCGGAAAGCTGCGGCTTACAAGTCCGGAGCGGGTTGCTTGGAAATCGCATGCAGTGAACTTCTCTGCCTCCTCTGCCTCGTTCGCATCCTCCATCTCGCACTATTCAGTGTCAAAATGCGCTGAGCTCCGCACCCTCTCCTGGAGGAAGGCTGCCCAAGACACCCGACCTCCGAAGAGGTTGTGGTGGGCCGCACTCGGGAACTGATCCAGGGAACAAAACCATCGGCACACCTCCCGAGAGGGCCAGGCTCCCTCCGATGACAGCCACACAGCCTGAAAAGATTGTCTCATTCGTTTATTTATTGATGCACCTCTCGAGAGAAGCTGGAACCTCCACGCCTGTGTGTGGAGAGCTGCGCTATGTGTGTGTGTGTGTGTGTATGCTTATCCTTGCGAATCCTTTGGCACCCCGTAGCCACAGGAGACTGCACTATGTACCCTCGCCGGGGATCAAAGGATTCAGCACACACTTCGGGACACTCATCCGGATTCTCCGGAGCTCACTAGTGAAGAATGGGACCCCCTAAGCCTCGCTGAGCCACCCAAGCCCCTCTGCATCTGCACCACCAGCGCACTGCCGCCTTGTGCCTGAAGCCGGTCCATCCCTGTCCCCCGATCTGCGCGAGCCATATCTCCACCACCAAGCCCACGCGCAAGACCACCCCTCTGCTCCCTGAGCCTCACTGGGCCACCTGAGCCCCTCTGCGGCTGTCCTGCCGGCGCACTGCTGCTGTGTCTCTGGAGCCGGCTCACCCCCGCCAATCGAGCCACCCCTCCACCACCAAGCCCACACCCCACATCACCCCGCTGCCGCCTACAGCCTGGTCTCAAGAGAGCTTGCCCACCCACGCCACGGCCAGAATGCCCAAGCGCTGTCCCAAGGGGCTGAGAATGATAAACTGGGCTGCCCTCATCCAAACTTGCGCATCCGCCACCGACTTGCGCCTGTAGCCCTCTACCCCCAGCACCAACTCCCCGTGACTGGAGCCCTTGCGCTGATTGCCTTGCGAGGTGGCCGCGAACTTGAGCAATGCGCTCCACACTTGCGCTGTAACTGTCACGCCGCACTGTTCCTACTTGGGGTCCCATCCCCACAGTTGCCTGTGTGTCCCAAGCCCTCCCGGTGGCCGATAGTTCACCACCCGGTCGTCGCCTTCCCGACAGCTGCTCACTGTTAGTTCCGGCACGGCCAGCAACCTCGCCCGATGGGCACGGAAGCTGATGAGATGCCGTATGCTGCCGTGCAACCTGTTGTAAGTGGTCATCGCTGCCAGGATGGGCCCCCGGGCTCTGAGGGGCCCGGCGTGTGTCATCTCCACCCGCAGACCTCCCCACATCTCCCCCGTCATCCTCATCAGTTCCCCCCATGCCATCAACCCCTCCAAGAAGGCCGGCCACCCGCCTGCTCGCCCCCATCAAGGTGGCCACCCCTCCCTCAGCCAAGGCCATTGCTTGCTCCGGCGTGGCCCCACTCTGCTCCTGAGTCCAGACCCCACTCCCCGGGCCCGGCGACAAAAGGTCATCCCATTCATTCAAGATATCCTCGACACTTGACGCCGCCTGGCTGAGCCCGCCTATGCCTGCCCGTGCCCCTCCAGATCGCGCCTCGGCGGTGCCCCCTCCTTGACCCTCCACAGTGCCCAGATGCTCCACCTCCCGCCGCACGTCCTCCATGCTCTCCAACAGCCTCGATGCCATCGCGCCTGCCTCGCCTGCCTCACCGGGAGCCTGCCCAGACCGCTCACGCTGCGTTCCCTCAGATTCCTGCATCCCACCGCCAGACCCATCCTGCGTGGCATAGTCTGTCTCCTCGAACGCGTCCTCCCACGCTCTGTCCATCAGTGCCAACCTCTCCGCCCCTTCCCGTCGGTCCGCCTCCCCCCGATCCAGGTCCGGGCCCATGCCTCCTCCCACACGCCCTCCGCCAGCCCAACGCCACCCACTTCCGGCCGGACATCGCCCTACAGCCCGCCTGATGATCAGCCCTGCAACCCCCCGTGCAAGCGCGAAAGAAAGCAGCCGGACCCACTTCTCCTTCCAGCCCACCGCCCCGCCACGTGCCGCTTCCTCATCCTCGTCCTCGTCCTCGTCCCCATTGCCATCCACCTGCTCTCCCCCTTCCGCGTTCGCCTCCATGTACCGCCGCTCCCTGAAGCGCCGCTGCGTCTTCCGAAGGAATCCATACGCCGCAGGCCCCAGCCCACCGTACACCTCCACCCCAAAGGGGATGAAGTGATGTGGGCGGACATCCCCGTACGTCGCCACCTTGCTCTCCTCTACATTCTTTGCCGCCGCCCCGGGGGCCATCATGGCCGCTCCCAGGTGCGCGTCTGGCATTGGCCGCGCCGTGGCCACATCAAACAGCACATGCTGGCCCGGTCCCTCCGCATCTAACACTGTCACATCCGGGCAATGATTCCGTGAGTAGGTCAGGTAGCCCGCGAAGTCATCGTGCAATGCAGACGCCAAGGGATAGGCAGACTTGGCCACCTCGAACAGCACCCTCTGCAGTTTGTGGTGGATGAAAGAGTACCAATTTCCTCCCCCAGTCCCCACTCCCCCCCGGCATGCCAGTAAGTGTGTCCCGGTGGGATCCCGCTCTCCTCCACAATCGGGGCACTCCTCCACTTGGCCAAGGAGGGGCTGCTCCGCATGAAGAATGTGCCGCAGGGCCACCCGGTATTCCGCCGAACTGAGCTCCAGGGTTGGGCAGCATGGAACACCCCTCAAGAATGCAGGCCCAATACTGTTGAAGGTCACCGAGAAAAGCCAGGGGAGCCGAGACGCCCCCACGTGCCCAGCCAGCCAAAGCCAATCCGCAGAGTGGAGGACAGCAGCATAGACCCGTTGGGCACGTTTTTGAGACCTGCTGTGTGTGTGTGTGTGTGTACTTCTGCATACCTCCGAGCACTTATTCCTTCAAAAGTTCCATCTCGTGTGGCGCCCCTGCTTGCCTGGCGCCCCTGCTTGCCTGGCGCCGCCACCTATTCCACTGCGGTGCTGTCCACTCGTGCTCCCATCCCCCCTCATGTGCAACCCAACTCAGAGTTCCCATCGCCCAAACCAGCGCACGCGCACCCTCTATGCTTAAAACACCGATGCGATGTCCAGCGCATTGCGACAGCACACCTGAGTAAGGGGAAGAGAGATGAGGGTGGGAAGCAAAAGGGGTAACAAACCCGATTCGAGCTGTCCATATCTGCGGTTGCCGCGTAGCCCTTTTGCAGAAAACCCCAACCGACGCAGGATTTGTATAAGGTACCTCCAGGTACAGCCGTCTTGCACATTACCTGCAGCTTGGTCGACACCTTCTTTTTCTGAAACCCCGAAAGCCATTCCCTGTAAGTGGCAGGACTCAGGCCTGATCGAGCGCTAATCTGAGGTACATTCAGCCGGCGTCGAGTGCCTTCAGAGTTTGGCCGCGCCGCTGGTGATCAAAACATCCTAGTGCAGTGAGCTCTTGCAGGCTCTGCCACAAGGCAGAAAAAAGGGCCATCTCCGCACCCCTCCCCTTCACCTCACCAAATCCAATGTGAAGCGACGCGCGTGGTTTGGATAACCCTGACGCTGTCCATTCTCCCAACAGAGCCAACTGCTCGCCTGAAGATCTGTTTGGAAAGGCTGTGAAGACGTGTTCTTCCCCGCATGCAACGTAAATGTGGCGGCCCAACATCCAGCTGGCTCCCGGTTCGAACACCAAGGGTTGGCCGCCTATGGGTCGGTCCGGCAGAACCTTCATGATATCCCGCTCCTCGGCCTCCATCCTGCTGTCCCGCAGCTTCGCTCGCTCTTTGTCAAGCTTGTTCCTCTCCTTCTCCAGAGACTCCTGCCTAAGCTGCACAACCCAGACACCAAACCCTAACTTCTTCCTCACACAAAAACTCTCCAGGGGATACCATTGCCTACCCCTCCCCGCCCGTATCTTGAAGCCAGATCCATCGAGCACGTCGCAGCAGACATCACTCCAAACTGGCGGTCCGCGAGCAGCTCGTCATGGGCAACCTTTAATCATCTTGGCGCGCGTCAACAACATGTACAGTCAGCAACGTGGAAGTCAACACCCATGCCAACGGCTGGACTAGTCACGTACGGGTGGTTCCAACTGCACAATGACGACCCACATGCCTGCAGCGCCGCGAAGGAACCGGGGCAAGCCGCAGAAGAAGGACCCCCCCTCGGGCGATGAGACCCTGCACAGTCCGTCCCTATGTGGAAACACAACCTCAAGGACCACTTATCGAGACTACTATGCGGGGAAAGTTCACGGCGGCAGTGACGGGCAGCCATGCGCCCACGTGCCTTTGCCTCCCGGCGCTCGCGCTGTTTCCTTTCCTGCGCTTCCTGCACGGCCCCCCTCGCAAGTGGGTCATCACTTGCAAATGCACCTTCAGGAGGGTCCAAAAATGTGTCATTGTAACGACATTGGCTTCGCGGCCGCAGCGACTGGCCGAGCCAAACCAACAGAGGTACCTCCGGAAGTAAGAGGCCTCCAGAGGACACTAAAAGCCGTAGCGCCCGACGGGGGGGACAACCTGCTCCTTGAGGGACAGGGTGGAG